>CM041782.1:292066993-292124007 GCA_023374045.1 Limonium bicolor
TATTATATATGGGCTGATTTTACAAATAATCAAAATGTGTGGGGAATAGATTAGTGTTACCGAAAATTTATATGGGCTTTTAGGAAACTTAAAGTTGGACAGAATATGTTATAGTTTTGAGATGATATAATGGGACATTATATTAAAGTAGGAAAGGATTTGTTATAAAGGGGTTATTAAAGAGCAAATATACATTATATACACTTACATTAAATGACGGGGTAATTTGGCGAATTTTGGGAGTATAAGATATGATTGGAATTTTATTCTAGGGAGAGCTCCATAATTTGTATTAAGTGAATTTATAACGTGGCATGAGGGCATGATAAGGACAGCAAGTTATTTGCTGGATTATACAATTACGAGTAGAAACGTGACAACAACGGCAACGACATTATAAGCATATACGAATGTACAGTATATTACATGCACGTAAAAGGGTGCGCAAATGACAACACATAACAACAACTATAACATATGCGTAATAGAATATATATATATAAATACTCGCGCACTTGCACGAATGTAACTACGTGAGCTAATTCGTACAACAGAATGTTCAATTGTCATGCATGCGCGCGCGTAACGTTATCCCCGTACGCATGCAGCCCGACAATACGTAAACAAAATGTAAACGTAACTTCCATGTAATAAGTGTTAACATCGTAGCAATAAATACATACTCGTAAACTATAACGAGTAGTTGAAATCTACAACCCTAAGATTAACAAACATTCAGTTGAACAAGGGACCAACTAAGGATTGGCTACGGGATGGAAGTAAAAGCTTGGTCTAGGATGGTTAAGTGAGTTGAATTGTATACTGATATTAAAACAGTGTATGTACCAGAGCTACGAGTTGATATACGAGCATTGTGAGTGGTAGAGGCTACGCGGGAGTTACTACGTGAGCGTCGACGGTGTACGGTATGTTTATTGTGTGGTCTGAACCTATGAGGGAAGCCTCGGTTCGGGTATTGGTTGACTATGTGACAAGAGCGATATGTTTGCTATGCATGACTGTGTGAATTATTTATAAGGTTGGTAAGCGATTGTTATTGTGCGTGACGTCTTCGGACAATATCATTATGATTGTTTATGTTGTTGGAATACTAATATTCGGGAACTTTATTCTAACTGACCTGAGTAAAACACTTAGGAACGAGACTCGGGATCCCCAGTCTCTAGAGCTTGATATTCGAACATGGTTATAACCTAGAGTATTTCTAGGGAAGTACACAGGACCTCAAAGGTAATAAATGGTAAAGACTCCTCCTAGACCTAAGAATTTACTTAGGGTAGTTGATTAAGGATTAATCACATACTGGAGAGTGTTGGTTGTGGTACATGGTATAGGAATCCAATTAGTCTCGACTAGTTGGTTGCGCATTGGTGATCACCAGAGTATAACGTCCGTATCGGACCGACTCCCTCTATATTCTGACGGGCCTAGATAGACTGTTGGACCAGGGTGCCGACTTTGGCACACGGCTTCGGCCATTATGGACGCCTTTATTAGGCAAGTGGAAGTTCCGGGATTGAATGATCCTTGGCAATGAGCACTTCGTGTGTACGGGAGGACTACTGTCCAGTGAGGTTAATTACGGGTTGTCCCAACACGACACCCACTGATATTGAGGTTAAGACTTAATGGTGGCTAACATAATTTTAAGGAAAAATTACTAACATCTCGATGGAAGTATCTACGTGTTTGTATTAATGTTTACAGTACATTGTATGATCTTCTATAACACATGGTACCTGGTATGTTGTGGATGGTATGTCATGTATGGGTTGTCACTTGATGGATTTCTGTATGCTTATGCATGTTATTTACTGCTGTCATATAAACTGTAAAATGAACCAGCATGTAATCAACCTCATGTTCAGACGGCTAATTGACCTAAGTGACCTAAAGGGTCTAGGATTACACTTTAGCATACCAGCATATAGTTTGCTGAGCCCCTTTTTGGGGCCACACATTTCAGGTTGTGGATCGGGACGTGAAGTCGGAGTGCGGGAACATGGGTAGACGACCTCGACTCTTATTTATCGCATGTTGAATATTAAATCGGTTAGCACGTTGGAATTCTGGGAACTCTTTAAATGCTCACTTGTCATAGGTATTGGGTTGTATATAGGATAATGCAATAAATATCTCGTTCATCACTGCGGTTAGTCGTTGTTGTTCATTGTTAGATTACGGTTATGCTTCTTTACTCGCATGGGCGAGTAATGGCATGTGACACCCAAGTGAGGATTATTGTAGTTTAACTTCCGCTGTGAGACGTCTCTAATTATGCTACGTGAGCGATTATACGAGAGTGATTATTACGAGATTAACGAGTGGGGTGTTACATTCAAGATCTTCAAATTGATGAGACGGCCTATTTCTTATGGAAGTGCGGTAAATTTGTTGCTTAAGATATGAAGTAGTAGACGTCCTATTTCATATGGAAGTGCGATCAATTTGTTGCTTACGATATGAAGTTACCTAAGTGAGGTGCTGATGTTGTAGGTGCATAAATGATACAAAATATTAATCTTTTTTCTTTCCAAACAAATAGCTATAAAATTAACAAAATAACGAAGCAATTTCAAAGCTGTAGGTTAGAAAAGAACACACAACAATCATATTTATAACAAAAGCAATCAAACGTGGACCTGCCAACTCGGGTAGGTATGAACTCAACAACCACTTGAAAGCACATAAAAATTAGTACCAATTTAAAAACAAGCACATGAACATCATACCTTACATCACACATCAATGTTGATGGCATCAGATTGACTAATCACAAAGCAGAGAGTATCTGCATCGACAAAAGTTTCTTGGTTCTATCTTTGTTTTGTAATCTCAGCTGACATTATTACTGTCAAATTCCTCAGGACAAAGTGAGATACAGAACTAAGTAAAGTCGAAAAGTCTTGGAGAACAGACCGGTGAAACCTTATTTGGGAAAACAGTAAATTTACCATCTATTTCATCCCCTATAGGCAGAATTCTTCAGTGCACCGTTTTTTTTCTAAAGCTAAATCTATAATCTATTTTCTTCCATGATTGAAAATAGCAAATAACTCGTTTGATTAATCATGACTTTTGGATTCCTTTTGAAACAGCCGGGGCTAACTATGTGCTTGATTGGCTGTCAAGCATGTTAGAGAGTCATATACAATGTATAGCACAAAAAAGCTAATAATTGATAAGTATGTTTCAAGGGATCCAACACATGTGGACTAAGCTAATTTTAGGACAGCTAAAGGAACAGAAGCATAACGATCAATTTACTTTAGTAGAGCTCTGCAAAGTATACATGCTTCATGAACTCGTTCGTTGACTAAGTTTTACCTATAAAGCATTTACAAGAGAGTTAGAAAGTCTCATAAATTCATAGAACATTATAATGATATAAGTATTGACAATATGAAGGCTCTGACAAGAAAGACAAGCAAAAAAACTAGCAAGATTATGAAGACAGCCTACCATGAATTCGAAAACAAGAAAAGGGAAAGATTTTGGTTCCCATCTGAAGTAATCTACTGGTGACTAGTAGTATTTTCATTTGATTTAACGCCAAGTCGGAGATCCTGAGAATAAACTATAATTTGTGTTTAAAAACTCAAAACCCATATTAATTAACATGAAAATAAACTAGATTTTATAAGGAATCTATGATTAAAATTTCAAGTCAAAATACATTCGGGAAGGTCATTAAATAAATTCAACATGATAGGGTATTATTCTAGAATTAATATAACCAAAACCTTCCACGTTTTAATCGTGGCCGTCCGTCCCTATAACTCACGATCGGACGGCCCCTGTTCCTCAAGTTCATCAGCAAACCAAACCCTATAGCCGCGTGAGAAATCATCGATTTCTCTCAACCTACAGAACCAAATCTGTTGATTCTTGTTCCATTCGACTCGAAATTGGAAAACGAATCTATTGACACCGAATTAACAACCTATAATGCGGTATAATGGAAAATCGATTTTGGGTAAACGCATTTAGGGTTTATGTTAGTTTACGATTTCGATTTGACAAATTCTCTTAATATAATGCATAATAGGTTAAATTGATATGGGGTTATGTTCGAGGATGCAAACACGAATAGCATTATAGGTTTAATATGGTTCGAGTAGCCTACTTCACGACCAACTCGCGCTAATTGAGAAGGATTCAATCCACGAAACCTACGTCATTTTAAAGTAGACATGTAACTCTTAATATTGGTGGAAGAATCATTGAAAACGAAGAACTAGGGAGAAAGTTATGGATCCCGCAAGATCTGAGTTTACCACTTCGTTTCTAGAAAAATCTGGGCAAGAATATTGACGTGATCGAATTGCGAACTTTAGACGCTTCTATCTTCCACAAGGTTGGGAATTAGCCTTGGGTGTAAACATAAGAGTTGTAGAGGAATTTGAGATCTACAAAACAAGCTAAATAAATCGAATTTTGGATGAGAGACAAAGAAGTTATGATGGGACGAAATTACCTTATCGATCACGTTTTCTGGGAATCTGGGTTACGGCTTTTCAGGGAGGAAACTTCAGATCGAATTTGCCATAGATTTAGAAAGTGTTAGGTTGTATATGTGTATGAGAATTGGTTGGAAAGAGGAATTGTAGGAGAAGAGAATGAAGAAAACGACACTAAAAAATTCTCAAAGACGAGAGAGATATCGGTGTCACAAGTTAGGGCAAAGTTCAGGTGGAGGCTGAGAAGAGTTGGCCAAATTTTTAGAGGAATCCGGTGAGGTTGACGTGGCACGCTTCCCGAGGCACGCGGGTGAGTCAGCAACCATGCCACATGTAACACCCCTACTACGCACTTAACAATACTTGTAATCGCAGCGGAATTAAACAACTAAATAATAACTTAACGATTTGGTGCTACAATGCCGTTAACCACCCACGTGGTCAACAAAGCAGAATAAATACGAGTGTACCGGTCTGATGATCAGACTCCCGAGCATAGAACTAGTAACCATTAATACATAAACATAATACCGAGTTTGTAACTACATCCATACACTGTAACTGTACACCACAAACTGTCAACGACCGTCACTGTACTACAACGGTACCAAAAATAGATCGCCACGGGAGCACAGGCGCTTCCCGGGCACAACTCCAAAAATAACCAAAAGTATTCCTGCAACCTAGGATCTATAGCCATTCTACTTCCTCAATCCTCATCCTGCAGTAAAAGAAATATGGAGCCCCCGAGGGGGTCAGCAACCCTTGGCTGGTATGGTTAACGCGCAGCCCATCGGGTACCGGGATACGCGCAACTAATTGTCATGATGACATGGCATTCATTTTAGACATACAACATATACATATATCATAACAAGAGTATTGCACACAACATCACACATAACACACAAGAACAATTCCTTTTTGGAAATGAACCAACACAATTAGTTCCCATGGAGAGCCTAGAGAATGTTGCCAAACTCATGCTAAGCTCGTTACATAACTCATTACCGTCCTGTTAGATAGAACGGATAACTTAACACAAGGTGCCTTGGATATAGTGACCCAAGCACACCGAACAACACATAGTATGCCCTTGTGGCCCGACGTGAGTCAGTAAAATAGCCTTGGTTAAGCTAAAGGGAAGGTTGGAAACCAAATTGGAAAACAACCATAACATACAAAGAAAATCGAACCGGTTATGACATCGACTCCCATACTCACACGCGTGGCCGGAACAGACCGGACTCCTCACTTCCCCCGTTAGCACTTGTTAGTAGTTCAACATTGAACTCAATAAACAATTTACAAACAATTGGTTAAGTCTTGTTAGACACACACAAGGGAAGAGAGAGTCACACTTAACAATACAATAATATTAAACAACTGTAAACTCATTACATGACTTAAGTCTTACAAGGTCATAAACACACAGAAAAACAAACAACACACAAGCCGGTGTAAACCGGTAGGCAACAGACTGCAACAAAACCATACCTTGGTCCTTGCTTCGACTGGTTTCCACCGTAGGTCACTCCTATACATGATTTAAGAATGTTGGTTAATGAACTTACTTAACTTCAAATTTACTAAGTGTTTAACATGGTTATATGACATGTTTTAATGCCCATACTTATCCTTGATTACCTACATTATACCCCCTAGGGTTAACTACTTAAGCCACTATTTGTTTGTTTTTTTTATAAGTTTTGGTCCGACCAACGTTACCGACCGACCTTACACAAGGTCGGTCCATTCTAGAACATATTACCGTCAAAAATTCTACTCCGACCGACCTTGCAAGTTCGGTCGCAAGTTCGGTCTATTCCCGAGAGGTTCTTTCCTTTGAAAATTCAGGCCCGACCGATCTTGGCAAGTCCGGTCACAAGATCGGTCGATTCCCGAGACTCACTTACGTACAAAAATTTAGGCATGACCGACCTTGTAAGTCTGTCCCAAGGTCGGTCTATTCCAGAGACTCAATCCGTACTAAAAATCCATGCCCGACCGACCTTGCAAGTCCGGTCCCCAAGGTCGGTCCATTCCAGAGACCATTTCTCGTAGGGCAAACTGGGCTCGACCGACCTTGCAGGTCCGGTCCCCAAGGTCGGTCCGCTCCAGACCCTTGTTATTAATTGCCCATTTAACTCCAAACTTCACCTCATATATCCTAGTATGTTCTAACCTTATTTGGGCACTTCAAACACACCTTAAGACCTCCATTAAACTCCTTAAATCATTCATCAAAATCCTCCTCAAGCATTACACAAATTGTTATAAAAAGTTTACACTTGTAATGTTTTTCACTAAGTTTCTAGGTGGTGTTTCATACCTATAACTCCCACTATTCCCAAATGTTTTCTCACCACTACAACATCATTTCCCAAACATCTTTTCTTCCTAACAAAAACTTCTAGTTGATGTCTAAGTCCTTTTTGTTTCCTAGAACACCTAAGACATTACTTCTCCTCTAGTGAAACACCTAAATATTTCTAACACTTCCTAGTACATCAATTCTTGTTTTAAACACTTAGAACTTCTTGTACATTCCCTAAATTTTGACATGAACTCTTCTAGAACATTACTAAGCCAAAACACATTGTTTTCACCATTAAACAATCAAGAACACTAAAATCCATCAAGAACATTCTTGTACACAAAAACTTCACTCATTTAACACTACATCACAATATAGTGCATAATTTAAATTGCTTGGCACTTAGGCCCTTGAATAACATGGTTCTTAGGCCCTTAAGATGCATAAACCTTAAACACTGAATTTCCATAATATATTTGCCTTTGACCTGCAAATACACCCAACAATATATATGCCTTTTACTAAGCCCTTGAGAGCATTTTTCTAAGTGATTTACCATTGGCTCCTTAAATCATTTTCATAAGCAATATAAGCTCATTTCTCCTAAGACTTTAAACTACATTAGGTTAGCATATTTACCTCTTTTCCTTATAACTTCTTTCTTGTTTCCTTGTTTAAAAATCGGTAAGGGTGTTTGATTTCTTGTCAACTTCTAAACAATATACAAATAATGAAATGAGAATACAAGCTTAATGCTTCATCTCATTGTAAACCCTAGATACATAGATTACCTAAGAACATTTAGAAGATTGTTTTACCTTGGATATGAAAGAGAGTTTGGATATGTAGCAAGAGAGAACTCCACCAAGCCCTTGGAAGGTTCAAATGAAGCTAAAACAAGCAAGGTAAAGGGCACCATTAATGGTGTTTTCGGACAACATACAAACATGAAGGAAATGTTATTTTTCTTTGAGTTTCCTTACCTAGAAGCAAAGGAGAACAATAATATGTGAAGAGATGAGCTCAAGCTCCTCCCATGGAGATTCCTCTTGGCACCGAAATGGAGCTCTTGGAATTTTGAGAAGATAGGAATGAAGAGCTTGATGAGACTAAGAGAATGGTGGTCTTTGTTTGATTTGGCAAAGTGAGCTAGGAGATAATGACAATGGAAGTTGGTGTTGGTGTTGGTACTATTGCAAAACCGTGAATGGAGAGCAAGAAGGAGATAGAAGAGAGGTTGGAGCCATGGGAAATGAAGAGGGAAAGAAGAGAATGAAGATAAGTAACTAGTTTTTGATATTTAAAGTAAAAGTAAATAGTGATTCACTTTATTAATTTTACTTACTTGATAACTAACAAGGGGGAGATGACTCACCCTTATAAAAACCGGCCCCCATTAAGTAGTAAGGGGTGTTTTAGTCTTTGTTGACTTATTAACATACTTATATTGACATATGTTATAAACTTGCTTATTTTGGTTACTATTCACTAAAACAAGGCACATAGTTGTGAAATTTTTGATTTCCCATTGATTTAGAATTCCTAATGTGATACTAAGTAGTACACATATTTATTAAAGAGTAATGATGGACATTTAGCCATTCAAAACTCATTTTCAAGACAATTTTTCAAAAGCGTTCTTTAAGACTCCTTAAAGCACATTTTGTGTTTTAACTTGTTTTCAAGCTTGGTTTTCTTTGGTAATTGGTTCAATATGTTCATTAATGTATAAAAGAGGTCTTGGTAAGCTTATTAGGTCTTAACCAAGCTTATCCCAAGCTTAGAGCACATTTTATCCTTTATTGACCTTAGGGTATTTACTTGTGTTTTCTATGGTTTAAATTGTTTACTAATGTTTCTAAGACTCTTTTTATTCTTAATATACCTTATTTTAGCGTTTAAACAACATACCCGGATCTATCGTACCTCTGCTTGAACTTGTTCCAGATACTCTGGTCCTATAATGACCGTCTCACTCGACTCATCCCAGCATAATGGCGTGCGGCATGGTCTACCGTATAATGCTTGGAAGGGAGACATCTTGATCGAAGCATGGTAACTGTTGTTGTAGCTAAACTCGATCAGATGTAACTTGTAAATCCAGCTGGTCTGAAAGTCAAGTGCGCATGCACGTAACATATCCTCAAGTGTCTGGATAGTGCGCTCACTCTGACCATCAATCTGTGGGTGGAACGCTGTACTTAGCTTCATCTCGGTACCAAGCGCTTCCCGTGTGGATTTCCAGTACCTCAAGAAGAATCTGGCATCCCTATCAGACACGATAGTCTTCGGTACCCCATGGTGCCGAACAATATCTCTATCAAAGAGCTCTGCTAGTTTTGCCACTTTCCAGGTGTCCTTCATCGGTATGAATCGAGCCACCTTGGTCAGTCGGTCAACAACAACCCAAATCATATTCAGACCTCCCCTAGTAGGCGGAAGCCCTACTACGAAGTCCATTGAAATGTCATGGAACTTCCACTCAGGCACTGGCATTGGCTGTACCATACCACCAGGCCGTCGGTGCTCAATCTTGACCTTCTGGCAAGTGAGACACCTCAATACATAATCATTTACATCCTTTTTCATTCCAGTCCACCAAAAATAACATTTCATACCCTTATACATTTTTGAAGCTCTGGGGTGCATCAAAGTCGTAGAACAGTGGGATTCACTCAGTATGCGCTCTTTCAGCTCAGCGCTACTCCTCGGAATACACAGTCGGCCATTTAGCCTAATCAGGTCATCATCGTGGAGTCTGAAGTTGTACTTTTGACCCTCGAATATGCCATCAATAAGCTTCTGTCTAATCTCCAACATGTACTGATCCGTCATCTGAGCACTCCACACCTCTTCAACCAAGCTAGTATGAGAGACTAGCGAATGGAGAGAGTGTGCTCGGCGACTCAATGCGTCAGCTACCACATTTGCCTTACCCTCCTTATACTGCAGATTAATGTCGTAGTCGTTTAGAAACTCGACCCATCTTCTTTGTCTCATGTTCAACTCCTTCTGAGTGAACAAGTACTTTAAACTCTTGTGGTCAGAAAAAATTGTCACGCTTACCCCATACAAGTGATGTCGCCATATCTTCAGTGCGAAGACAATGGCACCCAATTCTAAGTCGTGGGTAGGGTAGTTCTCTTCATGCTTCTTTAGCTGTCGGGAGGCGTATGCTACGACCTTCCCGTGTTGCATCAACACACAACCCATACCTCTACCTGATGCGTCGCAATAGACCTCAAAACCATCTGCACCGTCTGGTAATGTCAGGACTGGTGCAGATGTCAGAGCATCCTTGAGACTCTGAAAAGAACTCTCACAATCATCTGTCCACTCGAATGGAGCATCCTTTTTTATCAAGGAAGTCATCGGATTCGAGACACTGGAGAAGTCCTTCACAAACCTCCTATAATATCCTGCCAGACCGAGGAAGCTCCTGATGTCGGTCACTGTCTTCGGCCTAGGCCAGGTGTGCACTGCATCAATCTTTGCCGGATCGACAACGATCCCGGCTTCAGAAATCACATGACCAAGAAAGGATACTTGGTTCAACCAAAATTCACACTTAGAAAATTTTGCATATAACTGATTCTTCCTCAATGTTTGCAACACACTTCTCAGGTGGCTTTCGTGCTCACCCTTGGATTTCAAGTACACAAGAATATCATCGATGAAGACTACCACAGACTTGTCCAACTGATCTTGGAACAAGCGGTTCATTAAGTCCATGAACTTAGCTGGTGCATTGGATAATCCAAACGGCATAACCGTAAACTCATAGTGTCCATATCTGGTTCTGAATGCTGTCTTCTCAACGTCACTGTCACGGATGGCAATCTGATGGTATCCGGATCGTAGATCTATCTTGGAGAATACTGATGCTCCTTTCAACTGATCAAATAAATCGTCGATGCGTGGTAAAGGGTAATGGTTCTTCACCGTAACTACATTCAGCTCTCGATAGTCAATACACAGGCGGAGGCTACCGTCCTTCTTCTTCACGAAGAGGACCGGCGCTCCCCATGGTGAAACGCTAGGGCGGATAAACCCCTTGTCAAGTAGGTCTCTCAGCTGCTCCTTGAGCTCTGTCATCTCTGCTGGAGCCATACGATAGGGCGCCTTCGCAATTGGTCCTGTGCCCGGAACCAAATCAATTTCAAACTCAACTTCCCGTGCTAGCGGCATGCCCGGCAGTTCCTTAGGAAATACATCAGGAAACTGCGACACTACCGGCACATCAGGACTAAACTCTGGGTCTCTCTCTATGTCCTGGACATAGCAGAGGTATACATCATTCCCTCGTCGTAGTTCACGATACATAGCCATGGCGGTGATGATCTGAGTCGAAGGCTCCCTGGGCCTCTGGCGGTAAGATATGGTAACCCCAGACGGACTCTGAAGAAGCAGACGATGCTCGGCACATAGGATTCTGCCCTTGTACCGCTCCAACCAGTTCATCCCAATGATCACATCAAAACCAAGTCCCTCGAACTCTATCAAGTCGATCGGAAACTCTTCACCTCTGATTCGTACAACAACATCTCGGTGGTAGCGGGTACACATAATCTGCTCTTTCGACGGGAGAGTGACTAGGAAGTCTGGCATCTCATCACCGTCTAACCCCAGCCTCTTCGCAAAAGATAGCAAAATAAATGTATGTGAGGCTCCGGAGTCGAACAAGATCGAAGCGTCCACGCCATTGACTGGAAAGGTACCGGTGAGGATTGTGCCGCTCTTGCCGGCTTCTGCCTCATTGCAGACACTTAGTATACCTCCCGTTCCGAGTGCACAACCTAATTCATTGGCAAACTAATAAGTATTTGGTAGCAACACGGTTGATATACTTCAAACAACTCCACTTTATTCATTAACATTCTCTTTACACCACAAGGTGGTTTACATCTCTGACATAACTAACATATACAACATCCTTAACATACACTGGTTTAACACATTACATGATTATACAAGGCTTTAGAAGTGTGTGAAGGTCAAATTCAAACGTCCGGGTTTCATGTGTGTGGCATTGATCACTGCCGATGGTGCGGTATTCAGTTTGATCTTCTTGATGCCATGATATAGCATCCTTGACTGTCCACCCATGATTAACACATATCCTGATTTGAACACTAGCTTCTTTGCGAGATAAGCACGCTTCTGCTCGCCATACACAAACACTGCGGTATCACCAATGGACCAAGACACCATGGGTACTCCCTTTCTTAGAGACTCGGGTGACTCGTCCTTATCTTGGTGTAACCCTAACCGTCAACCTTTCTGGTAGAAGTTCACAATAGATAAATCCATTTTAACACTTGGCAATGAATCTGATTCAACTTGCTGAGCAATTCCCACGGCGTGGTTAACGACCGCAAGGTACTCCTCAGGTATACTTGGTACAGTTGCTCCATCTTCAGCTCGCACCTCTTGATATGTCTTGGTGTAAGGGTTCCAGTCCTTACCCATGCACATCATCTTCACTTTCATCTTCGATCCACTCGGGTATTCGGGTGTGTGGAAACCTCCGGGTGCTGCTCCCAGTTCGTCGCATCGTCGGATAATATGGATTTGTGCTTCCGGTGTCAGGTATCCATTTAAGAGTATCATACCTGGTTGGATGACCTGACATTGCTCCATTGGAAAGTCGGTGATGCTGATGGTGGTTTCTTCAGGGTTTGGTGTGGGTGGGATTGGATAGCAAATATTGAAGGTTCTTAAGTTTTCAAATTACCTAATTAGGTGTTCTCACATTATACTTTAACTTTTTACTTACATGGTTATTTACTTAAACTCACTAACACTCATGCATGAAATGCGGTATGCAATCACTTATTTCATTCAACAGTTTAGGCGGTACCTGGTCTAGAAGAGGGCCTTGGCGCCTCAGACAGGTCCACCACATGCAGGGCGGCCTTGCCAGATCCCGACCCCTTCCCCTTCTGGGAATCTGTGTACCTTTAATCTGGGGGTGGCTGATTAGCCGTCTTTGGGCCATCGGTAGTCACGGTGGTCTTACCCTTCCATTGCCCCTTAGGCCTGTAGTTTCTATTGTTCGGGTTCTGCCAGCACTCATAGTCGCGGTGCCCCATCTTCTTGCAGTATCGGCACTGCACATCATTACCCTTGCAGTCTTTGCCGGGGTGGTCTCCATTACACCACTTACAGTAGTAGTGGCGCTCCGGTCCAGAGCCCGCGCTAGCTGCTAACACATCACACACTCAGTACTTACTTCACAAAATAACCACACACTAGAATTCGGTATTGAAATTTTATTAATTACCCTTGGGTGGGTAAGAGCGTAAGGGCATGGCCGCATATGCATAGGTGAGCTGCAGAGGCTCCTCAGCAGTGGTGGTCTGGGTCTGGCCCTTGCCACCCTATTGCTGTCCTTTCTGGGATTGGGGGTATGGCTTCTTCTTCTTTCCTCCCCCTTGACCTTGCGTGCCTTGGCCCTCGCTCATGGCCTTGCGCCTGAGCGCACTCTCCTCGTCCCTCAGACGGACGGTGATCTCAACAATTGCAGCGGCATGATAGCACTCCTATATTTAGGGTGTTAGTTATGCCCCGCTAAACAAACTCACATTCACATTAACGCATTGTACACACTTATTCATTTCATTCTGTAGTTCATTACCTGCAAAGTAGTATACCCGCTTGGCCCCATACCGTAACGTAGGCAGTAGCCCAATCCATTATAGAAACGTTTCACTAAAATCCGGTCTGAGTAACCCAGATCCGGCAGCAGATGGATAAGTCCGATGAAAGTGGTGTAGTACTCATCAACTGTCATCTTGTCCCCTTGTCTCAAGCTATCGAACTCTAGGCGCTTGGCCTCTAGAACATGAATCGGGTAGTACTTGGCTCGCAGCAAGGCCGTGTACTCCCTCCACTAGAAGGTAGGATCACCAACTCTGCCCTCCCTTACCAGCTTCCACCAAGTCTGAGCGATCCCTTCAGGTAGTAAGCGGCTAGTCGAACCTTGGCACCAGCAGAACATATCTAAGGTCTCGAAAGCGGTCACCATCTCGAGATGTACGCCTCCAGCTTACTAGGGTCGGTCTCCCACTGAATGACGGGGGTCTCAAATCCGCTAACGCCTTGACCCAGTTGGTCTCGCGCGGCTGTGGTTGCGGTTATGGCCCTTGTTGACCCACACCGCCTTGCTGCTGCTGCATCGCAGCTACTATCTGTGGGACCATCTGGGCTACGGCGGCCGCTACAGCGTCGGCCATGACTTGCGTCGTAGGGTTCTCCCCCTGGTTCCCGGTATCACCGATACCGCGTCCGCGGCCTCGACCTCGTGGTCCACCTGACATCTGAATTCACATGAACATTTATTAGCACTGTGCTTTCACACTTATCGGTCCAACAGTTGTAACACCTTCCCGCAATAAGGTATCTCCACACTTAGTTAGTGGTTAACCTTCTCCTAACTGTTCACTTAGGTAACTATGGTTAGAATCCCTAACTCGGTATGTTCCTAAGCTCGGTATTCTAGCCATCAGAGCGATACTTCGCTCTGATACCACTTTTTGTAACACCCCTACTACGCACTTAACAATACTTGTAATCACAACGGAATTAAACAACTAAATAATAACTAAACGATTTGGTGCTACAACGCCATTAACCACCCACGTGGTCAACAAGGCAGAATAAATACGAGTGTACCGTTCTGATGATCAGACTCCCGAGCATAGAACTAATAACCATTAATACATAAACATAATACTGAGTTTGTAACTACATCCATACACTGTAACTGTACACCACAAACTATCAACGACCGTCACTGTACTACAACGGTACCAAAAATAGATCGCCACGGGAGCACAGGCGCTTCCCGGGCACAACTCCAAAAACAACCAAAAGTATTCCTGCAACCTAGGATCTATAGCCATTCCGCTTCCTCGATCCTCATCATGCAGTAAAAGAAATATGGAGCCCCCGAGGTGGTCAGCAACCCTTGGCGGGTATGGTTAACGCGCAGCCCATCAGCTACCAGGATACGTGCAACTAATTGTCATGATGACATGTCATTCATTTTAAACATACAACATATACATATATCATAGGAAGAGTATTGCACACAACATCACACATAACACACATGAACAATTCCTTTTTGGAAATGAACCAAGACAATTAGTTCCCATGGAGAGCCTAGAGAATGTTGCCAAACTCATGCTAAGCTCATTACATAACTCGTTACCGTCCTGTTAGATTGAACGGATAACTTGACACAAGGTGCCTCGGATATAGTGACCCAAGCACACCGAACAACACATAGTATGCCCCTGTGGCCCGACGTGAGTCAGTAAAATAGCCTTGGTTAAGCTAAAGGGAAGGTTGGAAACAAATTGGAAAACACCATAACATACAAAGAGCATCGAACCGGTTATGACATCGACTCCCATACTCACACGTGTGGCCGGAACAGACCGGACTCCTCACTTCCCCCGTTAGCACTTGTTAGTAGTTCAAAATTGAACTCAATAAACAATATACAAACAATTGGTTAAGTCTTGTTAGACACACACAAGGGAAGAGAGTGTCACACTTAACAATACAATAATATTTAACAACTGTAAACTCATTACATGACTTAAGTCTTACAAGGTCATAAACACACAGAAAAACAAACAACACACAAGCCGGTGTAAACCGGTAGGCAGCAGACTGCAAGAAAACCATACCTTGGTTCTTGCTTCGGCTGGTTTCCACCGTAGGTCACTCCTATACATGATTTAAGAATGTCGGTTAATTAACTTTCTTAACTTCAAATTTACTAAGTGTTTAACATGGTTATATGACATGTTTTAATGCCCATACTTATCCTTGATTACCTACATTATACCCCCTAGGGTTAACTACTTAAGCCACTCTTTGTTTGTTTTTTTATAAGTTTTGGTCGACCGACCTTACACAAGGTCGGTCCATTCTAGAACATATTACCGTCAAAAATTCAACTCCGACCGACCTTGCAAGTTCGGTCGCAAGTTCGGTCTATTCCCGAGAGGTTCTTTCCTTTGAAAATTCAGGCCCGACCAATCTTGGCAAGTCCGGTCGCAAGATCGGTCGATTCCCGAGACCCACTTACGTACAAAAATTTAGGCATGACCGACCTTGTAAGTCCGGTCGCAAGGTCGGTTTATTCCAGAGACTCAATCCGTACTAAAAATCCATGCCCGACCGACCTTGCAAGTCCGGTCCCCAAGGTCGTCCATTCCTGAGACCATTTCTCGCAGGGAAATTGGGCGACCGACCTTGCAGGTCCGGTCCCAAGGTCGGTCTGCTCCAGACCCTTGTTATTAATTGTCCATTTAACTCCAAACTTCACCTCATATATCCTAGTATGTTCTAACCTTATGGGCACTTCAAACACACCTTAAGACCCATTAAACTCCTTAAATCATTCATCAAAATCCTCCTAAGCATTACACAAATTGTTATAAAAAGTTTACACTTGTAATGTTTTCACTAAGATCCTATGTGGTGTTTCATACCTATAAACTCCCAGATCCCTAATGTTTTCTCACCACTACAACATCCATTTACCAAACATCTTTTCTTCCTAACCAAAACTTCTAGTTGATGTCTAAGTCCTTTTGTTTCCTAGAACACCTAAGACATTACTTCTCCTCTAGTGAAAACACCTAAACATTTCTAACACTTCCTAGTTCATCAATTTTGTTTTAAAACACTTAGAACTTCTTGTACATTACCTAAATTTGACATGAACTCTCCTAGAAAATTACTAAGCCAAAACACATTGTTTTCACCATTAAACAATCAAGAACACTAAAATCTATCAAGAACATTCTTGTACACAAAAACTTCACTCATTTAACACTACATCACAATATAGTGCATAATTTAAATTGCTTGGCACTTAGGCCTTAAATAACATGGCTCTAGGCCCTTAGGATGCATAAACCTTAAACATTGAATTCCACAATATATTTGCCTTGACCTGCAAATACACCCAATAATACATATGCCTTTTACTAAGCCCTTGAGAGCATTTTCTAAGTCATTTACCATGGCTCCTTAAATCATTTTCATAAGCAATATAAGCTCATTCTCTAAGACTTTAAACTACATTAGGTTTAGCATATTTACTCTTTTCCTCAAAACTTCTTTCTTGTTTCCTAGTTTTAAAATCGGTAAGGGTGTTTGATTTCTTGTCAACTTCGAAACAATATAAAAATAATGAAATGAGTATACAAGCTTAATGCTTCATCTCATTGTAAACCCTAGATACACAGATTACCTTAGAACTAGATGATTGTTTTACCTTGGATATGAAAGAGAGTGTGGATATGTAGCAAGAGAGGACTCCACCAAGCCTTGGAGGTTCAAATGAAGCTAAAACCAGCAAGGTAAAGGGCACCATTAATGTTGGTTTTCGGACAACATACAAACATGTAGGAAATGTTACTTTTCTTTGAGTTTCCTTACCTAGAAGCAAAGGAGAACAATAAATGTGAAGAGATGAGCTCAAGCTCCTCCAATGGAGATTCCTCTTGGCACCAAAATGGAGCTCTTGGAATTTTAAGAAGATAGGATTGAAGAGCTTGATGAGACTAAGAGAATGGTGGTCTTTGTTTTTGATTTGGCAAAGTGTGCTAGGAGATAATGATAATGGAACTTGGTGTTGGTTTTGGTGTTGGTACTATTGCAAAACCATGAATGGAGAGCAAGAAGGAGATAGAAGAGAGGTTGGAGCCGTTGAAAATGAAGAGGGAAAGAAGAGAATGAAGATAAGTAACTAGTTTTTGATATTTAAAGTAAAAGTAAATAGTGATTTGCTTTATTAATTTTACTTACTTGATAACTAACAAGGGGAGATGACTCACCCTTATAAAAACCGGCCCCCATTAAGTAGTAAGGGGTGTTTTAGTCTTTGTTGACAATTAACTTACTTATATGACATATGTTATAAACTTGCTTATTTTGGTTACTATTCACTAAAACAAGGCACATAGTTGTGAAATTTTTGATTTCCCATTGATTTAGACTTCCTAATGTGATACTAAGTAGTACACATATTATTAAAGAGTAATGATGGACATTTAGCCATTCAAAACTCATTTACAAGACAATTTTTCAAAAACGTGCTTTAAGACTCCTTAAAGCACATTTTGTGTTTTAACTTGTTTTCAAGCTTGGTTTTCTTTGGTAATTGGTTTAATATGTTCATTAATATAAATGAGGTCTTGGTAAGCTCATTAGGTCTTAACCAAGCTTATCCCAAGCTTAGAGCACATTTTAGCCTTTATTGACCTTAGGTATTTACTTTGTTTTCTATGGTTTAAATTGTTTACTAATGTTTCTAAGACTCTTTTTAGTCTTAACACACCTTATTTTAGTGTTTAAACAACATACCTAGGTTTGGGGTATTTCACCACATCATCATTTTTTTCAAAATTTTGGCTCTAAACTTCATTCTATCATAACTTTGGCTAGGATGATCCGTTTTTGACGTTCTTTTTATCAATCATCTTGGTTTTCCATAACCTTTTTATTGGTATAGGTTTCATGGGCTGGTTTGACCATTCTCAAAAAGTCAAGCCTAGCAATGCTTAAGAAGCTTTATGGTTCCCATGATTTTATATTGACTTTTATGATTCAAATTAATGTTCCAATTATTCCTAAAATCTTTATAATATACTCGGAGTGTTCAGAAATTTTTCAAAGATTTATTGACTTATTGATCTTATTATTAAATTCATAATACTATATAATAATATATAGTAATCTAATATTTAATAGTATTCTTTAGGATTAAATAGAAGAAATCCCCTAATTTAATTTTCATAATTCCATATATAATTTAATATTCATAATGCCATACAATAATTTAATATTTAATAGTATTATTTATGGTTTAACAAAAGAAATCCCTTAAATTAATTAAATTAATTTAGGGGTATTTCATAGATTGCTAGCAACGCGAGATCGAGAAAATTCCTCTTGTGCTCCAAGGAGATATCAGAGGTAATGAAGTCTGAAAGAGTTTCCACTTGCAATCCATCGGGCCCTACCATTCCCAGCAACTGAGTTGGACTTAGTCCAAGTAAATGGGAATGGGCCTCGATCGGTGATGGTGTCAAGTTCGGTACTACTGGGCTAGATAAGGTGTTGGCCCCCAGAAGTGCGTCGAATTCCTCAGGTAGTAAAGTTAACTCGTTATCTCCAAACTTGAAGAGGTGTTCGACCGGATCCCAATGGTTAATAGCTGCTCTCAGGAAACCTTCATGCAATCGCGTCTGGGGTAAATATGCTAGAGTGTGGAGGATAGACAACTTATTGACCTTCTTTGACCAATTGAACACATCTTTCATAGTTTTGTCACAGGACTTGATGAATTCGAAACAGTGGGCCATGGATTTCTGTTTTATAAAGAAAGGAAAACAAATACAGGGTATCGATCATCACTCAACTTTGCTTATGGGCCACAAACAATTGAGACTTTGAACTGGGTTGGGCCAACTATAGGGTGAATCCCTATCCATTCTAGGTCCAGTCATGGGCCAATCACGAGAGCAAACAAGGTTCCACACAAGTTCAAAATGCCCTCACCTGACGATGATTAATGGGTACGGATCCATCCGAAGAAGTGCTTGGGGTGCGGGCCCAGGTCACCACAAAGGAATAGGGCTTGCACGCTATTCTCTTTGGGCATCCCCACTTTTTCCACATCACTTAAAGGTGTGCGTCTACGGTCGGGTCTTTGACTGACCAAACAATGGGCTAGGTAAGGGTACTGCCAGGAAAATGCTTAGGGCTAAAGCCCAGGTATTAAGGGGGTGTGGTTAGACGACACCCTCCTCTTTTCCCCTACTTATTCGCATCACCTAAAAGGTGTGAGTCCCTGACAGGGGACCCTCAAACGGGTCCCGGGGTGAAATCGGTTTATGTGGACCCTCGCTCTCACAAGATGCAAAGGTGCAGAAATTTAAATTGCGCACAAAAGTAAACAAACAATGTAATAAAGCCATAAATAAACAATTTTTTGAGTTAAGCCCTCGTTCTTCAAATTAAACAAGTTAAGATTAAGAAGCTGTCCCAACAGAGTCGCCAATCTGTGGGCCTTGATTTTCAACCCTATCCTATGTTGATTAAAGCTGATTAGGATCTAATCGGGTTTTAGGTCCACTTATAACCTACGTTTAATAACAATTATTAAAACCTAAGCTAGCTCACTGGAACCTATTATGAGTTGCCACCTAATTTTTACCTAGATCAAATTAGGAAAGGAGAGTTTGGGTTCGGGGGCTTGGTATACAACTTATTTAGGGTTCAAATTACTTTCATTACCCCTCCTAGGTCGTTTTTCCTCTACTTTGTTTATTTACGGCTTATGAAATACCCCGTAGTTAAAAAAAGTGATTAATTAGGATAATAAGTATTTTAGAAGCTTAATTTTGTCTAAATAATCATGAGGGAACAAATCCCAAAGAAAACGGATCCTTAAAACGGATTAAAAACACAAACGAACCTTAAAGCGCGTTTTTTGAGGAAACCAGGAAAACACGACTTTAAGCGGGTCAAATAGACTCGTAATAACGTTGGTCAACCAAATAGTCATTAATAAACATTAATGAACGTCTAAAACCAATAAAATCAATTAAAAGAGAACATAGTAAAAACTGTAAAAAAACGGGAAGCTATGGGGTGAGAGCGTAAATAAACCAAACTAGTGTGTCCACTATTGAAATACCCCAAACCTTGATATGTTGTTTAAATGTTAAACTATGATATTTAAAGGCTAAAAATTGCCTTAGAAACATTAGTGAACAATTTAAACCATAGTAAACACAATAAGCACTAAGACACAGTTGAAGCAAAAACATGCTCTAAGCTTGGAGTGAACTTGGTTAGGACCCAAAGAGCCTACCAATACTTTATAACATTCAATTATGACTTAATAAGGCTAATTAAGTCCTTATGAAACTTTGGTAGACAATTAAACCAAACAAAACATAAATAAATACCTTAAAGCCAATATAGGCGAAAATGTGCACTAAGCTTGGGATAAGTTTGGTTAAGACCTAATAAGCTTACCAAGACCTTATTTATATGTTAATGAACATTCTAACTCAATTACTAAAGAAAACCAAGCTTGAAAACAAGCTAAAACACAAAATGTGCTTTGAGGAACCTTAAAGCACATTTCTGAAAAAATTGTCTTGTAAATGTGTTTTGAGTGGCTAAATGTCCATCATTACTCTTTAATCAACATGTGTACTACTTAGTATCAAATTAGGAAGTCTAGATCAATGGGAAATCAAAAATTTCACAAATATGTGTCTTAGTTTGTGAATAGTGCTCAAATAGTGCTAGTTTAAGTCATAAGTCAACATAAGTTGTTTCGATGGTCAACAAAGACCATATATATCTCTAATATGTAAGGGGCCACGTTTTTAGTGGTGTGAGTCATCACACTTGGCTAGCCAATTAAAAGAAAGAAAGAAAAGTAAGTAAAAGGGTTACTTTTGCTTTATAACTTAAATATCTCCGAAACTTACCTCTCTCCTCACTTTCTCTTCTTTTCTTTTTGATTCACACCGTCTCCAACCTCATCCTCCCTTCTCCATTCTCGTTTTGCTACAGAAAGTAGCCATTCTCCATCTTTGAATGCTTGTAACTTATGACTCCATGCTCCAAAATCAATTTCAAGACTACCTTTGTCTTAGTTAGAGTGAGCTCTTCATTTCTCTCTTTTCAAATCTTCAAGGACTCAATTTTGGTGCCATGGAGATTCACCATTGAAGTAGCTTGAGCTCATATTTTCATGCCTTCTCATTCTCTTTTGTTTCACGGTAAGGAAAATCAAAGAAAATCCAAGTTCCCATCATTATCTTTGTATAGCCGAAAATTCACCTTACAATGGTGCCTTGTATTGCTATTTTCTTAGCTTAATTCAATCTTCAAGGGACTAGGAGGAGTCCTATCTTGCCACTTAACCAAGCACTCTTTCAAATTCCAAAGGTAATCATCAAATTTTAGTGTTTTAAGACACTTATGTAAACCTAGGGTTTAATTATGAGTTTGAGTATTAAACTTAAAGAGAAGGTAGACAAGTGATAAAAGCTCCTTGCCGATTTTCAATCAAGAAAAACAAGAGAAAACAAGTGAGAAAGCTTAGAATACAAAGAGGTAAATGACCTCTCTTAATGTGGTTTTGTGTACTAGGAAATTGTGCTATATTTGCTTAATAATTAACCTAAAGAGCCAATAGGAAATGAGATAGAAAACTATCCACAAGGTGGACTAAAAGGACATGGGAGCATTGTTGTGTGTATTCACAGGTTGAAGGCATTTAAATGTGGAAATTCAGTGTTTAAGGTTTATGCAATTTAAGGGCCTAAGTGCCAAGCAATTTAAGTTTGTGCACTATATTGTGATGTAGTGTTGTCTAAAGGTTTAGTTGTGTCTAAAGGAAGTGATGAGGATGCAAAATGATGCTTAGGAGTGGTTATCATATTAAGAAGAAA
The DNA here is from genome assembly GCA_023374045.1 of Limonium bicolor. Lineage (NCBI taxonomy): Eukaryota > Viridiplantae > Streptophyta > Magnoliopsida > Caryophyllales > Plumbaginaceae > Limonium > Limonium bicolor. The sequence continues at coordinate 292,089,298 of CM041782.1, forward strand.
CACCTTGGTTAGTCTAAGTTGTAGGTTTGCATTACCACCTAGAAATCCAAAGGAAAAATGTTGTAAGTGTTAGGAATTTTTGTAAGAAATTGAGTAACACGTTTGTTGATGATTAAGGAAGGTTTGGTGCATGTTTTAAGGTGTTTAAACTTGTGGGAAACATATGGAAAGAGTGTGGAATAAGTGGGAAAAGATGTGGGAACACATGTTTTAAGGAGTTCAAAATGAGGAGAAAAACACTTTTTAAAATGGGGTCTGCTGTGGACCCCACTACGGACCGCCCCTGTGGGGAGGTCCAGCGCAGGAGAAGTAGTTTCTGTTGTGGACCGCCCCTGGGACCTCCCCAGAGGGGCGGTCCAGACCAGAGAAGAAAAAAAAATGTGTTTAAGGCTTCTAATGATGGGGGATTGGATGGTGATGGTTTTAGATGATGTTTAGGCCTTGTTTGGTGACATGTAAAGGCCTTAAAATGAGTAAACAAGTGTTAGGAGGTTTGGCGAGTAAATGAATGAGTGTTTAAGGACTTTAGAAGTAAGCTTGTACATGCATTTGGAGGATGTTATGTTAAGGTTTAAGTGTGCTAAATGATGTTAAATCATACTAGGATATGTAAGGTGAAGTTTGGAGTCAAATAAGCATTTTTAAACAAATGTCTGGAGTAGACCGACCTTGGGGACCGGACTTGCAAGGTCGGTCGGGTTTGAAATTTGTATGTAGAATATGTCTCTGGAATAGACCGACCTTGTGGACCGGACTTGCAAGGTCGGTCGGGGTAGAATTTTTAAACGGTAAAAGTGTCTGGAATGGACCAACCTTAGGACCGGACTTGGCAAGGTCAGTCGAGGTGTAAATTTTCAAACCTGGATGTCACTGGAATGGACCGACCTTGGGTAAGGTCAGTCGGTAAGGTCGGTCGACCTAAAACTTGTAAAAAAAAACAAACAAACAAAGTGTGGCCTAGGTAGTTAACCCTAGGGGGGTATAATTAAGGTAATCAAGGGTAAGTTTACGCATAAAACTTGTGATATAATCATGAAAAATGCTTAGTAAACCGGAAGCTAAATAAGGTAATTAACCGACGTTATTAATCATGTTTATAAACTACGTTTGGCGGGACTCAAACGCAGCAGGGACAAAGGTATGGTTTTCTTGCAACCTGTGTCCTACTGGATTACACCGGCTTGTATGCGAATGTGTTTTTCTGTATGTTTGCCACGTTGCAAGATAAAACATGTAATGAGTTTATAGTAATTCATTTATGTGGCGTGTTCAATTCCGATACCGTTTAACCTCGAAAGTGTTATACCTTAGTAACCAAATCTAGGATCACATAAGAGAACGGTATCCGGATTTAACGACCCAAACCATGAGAACGTTCTAACCACGGTTATGCGTGAGTTAATTGTGTGATGTTTGTGTGTGAATGTATGGACCTCCCTTGTGTGTTTAATCCAGTTGTAATACTGTATGGTGTATGGATGTGATAGGTTCCACAGTGGAGCCCTTAACTATGTTTATATATATATATAGGGGGGGTGAGGAATCCGGTCGTTCCGGTCGCGCGTTGTTTGGGAGTGGGTATCCTTCTTAGCTTTACCCTCCTCTCTGTTATGGTTGTTTCCTCCACGGGTTACGATCTCCCATTAGCATACTCCAAAGCTTAGCTATTCTGACTTATGATCGGTTTAGGGGGAACATGTGTTTGTGTGGTGTGTTCGGGCACTATATCCGAACCATCTTAACTTAAGTTACTCGTCCGACTATTAGGACGGTAATGAGTGTTGTAGAACGAGTTTATATGAGGGTGACATCATTCTCTAGGCTCACAAGTGAATTAACTATGTTTGGGTCGGTTCCTAAGAGAACCGTTCCCGTTATGTTATGTGTTATTGTTGTACTGCAATTCCCATTGCGATGTTATGTTATGTGCACGTTGAAACGTGAAAAGTGTTGTTATGTGCTGTATGTGGATCATGGATATGAATCCCAGTTTATAAAAGAGACGTTTATGGATAACCCGATTATTGGGTAAGTGTCGTCTATTAAGGAAGTAGCTCCACTAGAGGAGAACCCTCTAGGTTAATGAACACAATGAGTGACTTATCAAGTAAGGATGTGTTATCTGTTTGTTGAGCCCATTGTGGTGGAATGTTATATGTTGTGTGTTTATAGTTTACATGCATGATTCAAATATAATCAACCGCATGCTAAGACGACAATTAGTTGTGCGTGGCCCGGTAGCATGTGGGCTGCGGGATTACCATACCAGCAAAGGTGCTGAGCCCCTGGGGGGCCACCCTTTCTTCTTTCCTATTTCAGGTACAAGGAGCTGGAAGCCGTTCGAGAGTAGGACGGGGTAGTCATTTGTACATGGGTAGTCATTTAAGTTGTGTATGTACAGTAGGTGTAGTAAGACCGAAATTGTTATCGGCATTAGTTGGTAAAAACTCGGTACAGTTGGAATGTATATGTATAATGGTTGTTGTTAATGGAAAGGGATAGTCGCGTGTAGCTGCTCGGGAATCTAGTCCATCAGACCGATACAATGTATATGTAAGCCTTGTTAGCCACGTGGGTGGCTAACGGCGTGTAACACCATTGAATTAAGTAATGTGTTGAGTTAAGTTTTCCGCTGCAGTTTGATGTTAAGTGTACGGTTATAGTTGGGGTGTTACAAAAAGTTGTATCAGAGCGAAGTATCGCTCTGATGACTGAATTATCGAGCTTAGGAAGTACCGAGTTAGGATTTTAGTACTTTGGGTTAAGGGTTGAGTGATAGCGTGAGAGATACGCTAGTTAGGAATTACCAGTGAATACTGAAAACCTACTATATCCTTCCCGCCCTCCACAATCCCTGTTTTATAACTTGGGAAACAACGCCAGAGAGATGGAAGTCCTCTCATACTCGGGATACCCGATCTGGCTGTTATTAAATACCTCTAAAGGTACGGAGAACCTGTCATACGGTAGATCCCGAAAACTGGGAATCCCGGAGACGGTTTCCATCTGAACAATGTTAACCGCATTTAATAGCGAAGAATGAAGAATCTTGTGTATAGAAGAATAGAATTTCCGGCAACCTGGGTCGACATGCCGAGCAGTCGAGAATAACCAGCTTGCAACGCACCGACCGTGCAACAGGCAAGAAGTGATTAATGAAACCCGAGACGAGTGTCTACGGGACCACAGTTGTTAAATGATACACCAACGGTATACCAACCGACAAAGGAACTACAACGTAGTGCCCAAACAAGAGACAAGTCTCGTGACCACGACAAATGCGTGGAACGGGCTACGAAGAGATACGGTACTAAGTAAAAGGGGTCTCCAAGAATGGGAACACCCAGTTAATGATTATCATGTGAATACAGTGAGAAGTCGCCCAGAGGGTTAATTGTCAAGACTGTAAGATCAAGTGAGGGCCAACAAGGCCACTGATGACAGTGCGGGTAAAAACAATACCACAACCGGTATGTGTTGAACCGATAGCCAGTTAGCATGGCGCACTTGCCATGGCAAGTGCTGCTATAACAGGGCTGTTCGGGAAAGTTTTAACAAATACGAAGTACTTAGTAAAGTACCACGAAGTTAACTGTGATCATCATAACTGTGGAAGGGCTTAACAGCCTAACCTTTGTAATTGGAAGTACACCAGTCAGCAAGAAGCTAGATTTGGTTAAGGGAAGAAGGCATTGTAAAACCATGAGAATTTTTCTTTCAACTCAGATTTATTTCAAACTCTTTTCTTTCAAACCGAATTTTCTTTCAAACCAATATTTATTTCTAACCTTCTTTTAAACCAAACCGGTAAACCCAAGGGTAGCGACCCGAGGGAATGGATGGAGTTCATAGTGATACAACAGTGGATAAACCTTCCCTTGATTAAGTTCGGGAAGCAGGGAATGCATATTGTCACAGGACAATATAAGGGAGTTGACAACAGAATACTTCACCTAGGCGTGTGACGGACACTACGAGTGTACCAACTGTAATGTGGGACGACCGCACTCCGATAGGAGCTTGTGGGCCTGACAGACCTACTTATGGGTTAGTTGGGTAAGTAGCAATGTATCAGCATGGTACCCCACATATGTATACGAGTAGAGTCCGGAACACGGGAGGTAGTCGACTCCGTACTACGGTCAGCAGTGTAAGTCAATCAAGAGCAAAGGATTACCGAGAATGGTTGAAGTAAAGGAACTCAGTTAATTTAACGAGACTAAAGGAGTTAGTGAATTTGTTTCAAGGAAATGTTTAAGAGTTAGGGAATACGAAGTGCACTAACTGTTATGTAAAGACATAGCATATGTCTTAAGGATCCCAGGGATAAACATGATAGCTGGAATGGTGACCCAGCCTGTGCATGGCAAGCAGATGCCTAATGTGGACACATTAATGTGCAATGAACGGGATGAAACTCCCAGAATGAGTACCTACACTACCAGGAAATGTTGATCTTCACAGAAGAGGATAATAATCCAGTTAAGAATGCAAACGGTGTGGCTAACGGCGTGTAACACCATTGAATTAAGTAATGTGTTGAGTTAAGTTTTCCGCTGCAGTTTGATGTTAAGTGTACGGTTATAGTTGGGGTGTTACAGTGCGAACCAGATGTAATGGCATAACTTAGCAACACCCAGGAGCAATCCTTGAAGGGTGTTCACATCAATGATAGTTGAACGAAATAACGTGACAGAAACACAAGGGTTGAAACTAACACCCAGTTTAGACATAAGTTGTCAGGAGACGGACTGACAATCCTAAGGGGCATCCCATGAAAGGAAACGGAATGCAACGACCTTGTCATGGAGCCCAATATAATATCCAAACCATGTAATGTTGTACAGAGAAGTAAATGTGTGTGAACGGCCTACAATGAGCAGAGCTCGAGGCAATAAGGCTTATAAGCCACAAGCAAAATGTGTTATGTAAGTTTGATCGATTGCAGGACTTTATGTTATACAAGTAAATAGAGCGGGGAACGAACCACTGCTTTAAGAGTGGGGATACCTCTCGATATTGTGAAACGCGGGAGCGGGAGCGTAGTTATGTGAACCGAGTTCAAGAAATATGTTAAGGATTGATCATGTTGATATTGCGAGAAAACAGTTAGTTTAGTAGCATGTGAAGCACCGGGCTGAATAACGGCGGCTTGTAACTCGAGTGAGCTACGCTCAAGGAGCATTCAGTAGTCATCCAAATGAATGACGAACCATAATACGAATGATGTAAGTATATGTGTGGAAGCTAATGTGACAGTGAATACCATGTAAGTTAGTGTTATACAAGGAGCACGGTGTGCAGTAAGCGACCGTTGTATAAGTATTGTTAAACGATAATATGGCAACTAAGCACAGTTAAGTTAAACCCAATAGAGATACAACAGTAAGTGATACCAAACAAACCGGGCAGTAAGCCGGTAGCTAGTACTATAAGATAAGAGTCTCAGTGAAACACAGTGTAAATTCCTATTGCAATCGCATAAGAGATTTACTGTCAAGAGTTTACGCCTCTGCACTCTGTATGACTGAGTGTTTTGGTATTGCATTTGCGCAGTAATGATCGAGTGGGATAGCTAGGACTTGGGAAATGTTAATGCTGGTGGAAGTAGAAAGAGACTTATAACGCTATAATGACCGATGCATAGGAAATGCAAGGTCGTGCCAATGAAATGATACTTGTACAAAATCAAATATGGAGGTGTGATTAGCAATAAGTGACTGTAGTAACACGGGATACCAAATATCAGTATGGAATATACCTCAAGTGTGGGAAATAACCGAGAGAGCACTACACATTAGGTGGTAGCTCAATCTCAACCGACAGTAAGTCGGACGGAAACAAGTCAATCATTGTGAAATACGTAGCAGTTTACGCAGTAAGTTATTAGAGAAGTGGATGGAAAGTTTTGTAACTCACCGAGTTCACTCACGGTAAGAGATACCACGCGTCGGTTGAGAAACCATTATTACCAAGATAAAGGTGATAAATGGGAGATGTACAATACAGTAAGAAGAACAAACGGGGCAAGCTAAGCTCTAAAGTTAATAGAGTAGCGCAGCAGAGGCCAGTGAACCCAAGCTTCAGATACCATTGTGCATAGTGATATGAATAAATGGCTAATTATTAATGCCTAGAAGCCTAACAGGCCAAAACCGAAACCAGTTATGAGTTAAATAAACTCTAATGAGAATTCTTGGTCTAGGGACTAAACCGCTAACATGGTTAAGATCCTCTAACCAGAACACATTGTATAACAGACCGCGTGGAAGTTAAAACACTTCACGGCGGCAGAACATTTTAAACCGATGTTCAGTGATTGATTACGTGGGCGTAATCCCTTTTAAGGGGGGAGGTAGAGCTAAAACCGCTTAGTGTGTTTTACCGTACAAGTGTACGTGAACTATGTTGTGCATAGCACAAAATAATTTGTTTGGATGATGGTGCGTGTGTTATATAAACATACGCATTCATTCATGGTTTAATTGTGGTAATTGCGCACAGGAGATGCGAATACCATTGTGATAAGTGTGTTTATTTTGTTAACAGTTGTGTGTGAGAGTACAAGTGTAAGGGAGTAAAGAAACTCCCGGGGAACTAAAACCCCTACAGTATATAAAGGTAAAACTGTGTGTTGTATTTTGATAAAATATATGTATATATGTAATATAGTGATTCATGAAAGGGTATGAAACCGACATAGAACCTAGTGAGAATTAGATTCCCTAGGTAACTTGATTAAAAGTGAATGGAAATAACTGATAGACGAAGTTCTATCCCTTGGAGATGTTATGATCATGATTAGAATGATTAAAAAGATAGAAAATTGGAAATGAGTGATTTACTTGATGCTTGAAATTGAAGTGGGAGGTGAAACTTGATTATCATGAGATCAAGGGAAGCCGAACACAAATTGGGGTGGAAGGATAGTTCAACACTGGTGCTGATCACATCAGGGTTGGATGATTCTTGAAGCTCCCTGTAAGTGGTCACAAATAACCACTCTAAGAAAGATGCAAAGAGTATAAATTGGACTTGGAGTTGTGTTGCATTTTCAAAAGGATTTTCAATTGGTATTTCCAAAACAGTCGATTAATATTTTGAATAAAGGATTCTCTTATACTTAACCTAGTAAAGAATATTTTGTTGTACTTGCTCACGAGCCGAGGACGTATGAGCCTTTGTCTTCGGACCGGTGACATGAGAAGTATATATGTTAAAAAAAGTGATTGTTTTGATCTCCCAAAGGAACGGGGACCAGAAGGTGTCCATCGCGACCGGGTTCTGCGGGATCACAGTGTATATAAAAAGGTATTTTTGGTTGATATACATGTTGTGTGGTATGTGTAATAAATATTATTTCTGACCTTGAGTCCTAATGTGGTTGAGTTACGAAAATTGTTATGTTACCTAGACCTATGAGTCTAAATGTTGTTATGTTACCCAGACCTAAGAGTCTGAGGGTTGTTATGTAAGTGTAAATGTTGTTAAGATACCCGGACCGTTGAGTCCGAGGTTATCATGTAAGTATGTTGTGTTGTGTTATGTTATGTATGGATGTGGATATGTTGCCCGGACCGTTAAGTCCGAGGTTGTGATGTAAAGTATGTTAGTTATGGAAGTTTTATTTTGCAAGTAATTCCCGTATTCTAGTCTAATGATGCATGGGAAATGTGAACTTCGAGGACGAAGTTCTTTTAAGGGGGGTAGATTGAAATACCCCAAACCTTGATACGTTGTTTAAATGTTAAACTATGATATTTAAAGGCTAAAAAGTGCCTTAGAAACATTAGTGAACAATTTAAACCATAGTAAACACAATAAGCACTAAGACACAGTTGAAGCAAAAACATGCTCTAAGCTTGGAGTGAACTTGGTTAGGACCCAAAGAGCCTACCAAGACTTTATAACATTCAATTATGACTTAATAAGGCTAATTAAGTCCTTAGGAAACTTTGGTAGACAATTAAACCAAACAAAACACAAATAAATACCTTAAAGCCAATATGGGCGAAAATGTGCTCTAAGCTTGGGATAAGTTTGGTTAAGACCTAATAAGCTTACCAAGACCTTATTTATATGTTAATGAACATATTAAATCAATTACTAAAGAAAACCAAGCTTGAAAACAAGCTAAAACACAAAATGTGCTTTAAGGAGCCTTAAAGCACATTTCTGAAAAATTGTCTTGTAAATGAGTTTTGAGTGGCTAAATGTCCATCATTACTCTTTAATCAACATGTGTACTACTTAGTATCACATTAGGAAGTCTAGATCAATGGGAAATCAAAAATTTCACAAATATGTGCCTTAGTTTGTGAATAGTGCTCAAATAGTGCTAGTTTAAGTCATAAGTCAACATAAGTTGTTTAGATGGTCAACAAAGACCATATATATCTCTAATATGTAAGGGGCCACGGTTTTAGTGGTGTGAGTCATCACACTTGGCTAGCCAATTAAAAGAAAGAAAGAAAAGTAAGTAAAAGGGTTACTTTTGCTTTATAACTTAAATATCTCCAAACTTACCTCTCTCCTCACTTTCTCTTCTTTTCTTTTTGATTCCCACCGTCTCCAACCTCATCCTCCCTTCTCCATTCTCGTTTTGCTACAGCAAGTAGCCATTCTCCATCTTTGAATGCTTGTAACTTATGACTCCATGCTCCAAAATCAATTTCAAGACTACCTTTGTCTTAGTTAGAGTGAGCTCTTCATTTCCCTCTTTTCAAATCTTCAAGGACTCAATTTTGGTGCCATGGAGATTCACCATTGAAGGAGCTTGAGCTCATATTTCCATGCCTTCTCATTCTCCTTTGTTTCAAGGTAAGGAAAATCAAAGAAAATCCAAGTTCCCATCATTATCTTTGTATAGCCGAAAATTCACCTTACAATGGTGCCTTGTCTTGCTATTTTCTTAGCTTAATTCAATCTTCAAGGGACTAGGAGGAGTCCTATCTTGCCACTTAACCAAGCTCTCTTTCAAATTCCAAAGGTAATCATCAAATTTTAGTGTTTTAAGACACTTATGTAAACCTAGGGTTTAATTATGAGTTTGAGTATTAAACTTAATACTCATTACCCTTATATGTGTATTGGTTAGAAGGTTGACAAGTGATAAAAGCTCCTTGCCGATTTTCAATCAAGAAAAACAAGAGAAAACAAGTGAGAAAGCTTGGAAAACAAAGAGGTAAATGACCTCTCTTAATGTGGTTTTGTGTACTAGGAAATTGTGCTATATTTGCTTAATAATTAACCTAAATAGCCAATGGGAAATGAGATAGAAAACTATCCACAAGGTGGACTAAAAGGACATGGGAGCATTGTTGTGTGTATTCGCAGGTTGAAGGCATTTAAATGTGGAAATTCAGTGTTTAAGGTTTATGCAATTTAAGGGCCTAAGTGCCAAGCAATTTAAGTTTGTGCACTATATTGTGATGTAGTGTTGTCTAAAGGTTTAGTTGTGTGTAAAGGAAGTGATGAGGATGCAAAATGATGCTTAGAAGTGGTTATCATATTAAGAAGAACCACCTTGGTTAGTCTAAGTTGTAGGTATGCATTACTACCTAGAAATCCAAAAGAAAAATGTTGTAAGTATTAGGAATTTTTGTAAGAAATTGAGTAACAAGTTTGGTGATGATTAAGGAAGGTTTGGTGCATGTTTTAAGGTGTTTAAACAAGTGGGAAACATGTGGAAAGAGTGTGGAATAAGTGGGAAAAGATTGGGGTGAATTTGGAGTTCAAAATGAGGAGAAAAACACTTTTTAAAATGGGGTCTGCTGTGGACCGCCCGTAGGGACCGCCCCTGTGGGGAGGTCCAGCGCAGGAGAAGTAGTTTCTGTTGTGGACCGCCCCTGGGACCTCCCAAGAGGGGCGGTCCAGACCAGAGAAGAAAAAAAAATGTGTTTAAGGCTTCTAATGATGGGGGATTGGATGGTGATGGTTTTAGATGATGTTTAGGCCTTGTTTGGTGACATGTAAAGGCCTTAAAATGTGTAAACAAGTGTTAGGAGGTTTGGCGAGTAAATGAGTGAGTGTTAAAGGACTTTAGAAGTAAGCTTGTACATGCATTTGGAGGATGTTATGTGAAGGTTTAAGTGTGCTAAATGATGTTAAAGCATACTAGGATATGTAAGGTGAAGTTTGGAGTCAAATAAGCATTTTTAAACAAATGTCTAGAGGAGACCGACCTTGGGGACCGGACTTGCAAGGTCGGTCGGGCTTGAATTTTGTATGCAGAATATGTCTTTGGAATAGACCGACCTTGTGGACCGGAATTGCAAGGTCGGTCGGGGTAGAATTTTTAAACGGTAAAAGTGTCTGGAATGGACCAACATTGGGACCGGGCTTGGCAAGGTCGGTCGAGGTGTAAATTTTCAAACCTGGATGTCACTAGAATGGACCGACCTTGGGTAAGGTCGGTCGGTAAGGTCGGTCGACCTAAAACTTGTAAAAAAAAAAAACAAACAAACAAAGTGTGGCCTAGGTAGTTAACCCTAGGGGGGTATAATGAAGGTAATCAAGGGTAAGTTTACGCATAAAACATGTGATATAATCATGAAAAATGCTTAGTAAACCGGAAGCTAAATAAGGTAATTAACCGACGTTATTAATCATGTTTAGGAACTACGTTTGGCGGGACTCGAACGCAGCAGGGACCAAGGTATGGTTTTCTTGCAACCTGTGTCCTACCGGATTACACCGGCTTGTATGCGAATGTGGTTTTCTGTATGTTTGCCACGTTGTAAGATAAAACATGTAATGAGTTTATAGTAATTCATTTATGTGGCGTGTTCAATTCCGATACCGTTTAACCTCGAAAGTGTTATACCTTAGCTAACCAAATCTATGATCACATAAGAGAACTGTATCCGGATTTAACGACCCAAACCATGGGAACGTTCTAACCACGGCTATGCGTGAGTTAATTGTGTGATGTTTGTGTGTGAATGGATGGACCTCCCTTGTGTGTTTAATCCAGTTGTAATACTGTATGGTGTATGGATGTGATAGGTTCCACAGTGGAGCCCTTAACTATGTTTATATATATTTTGGGGGGGGGGGTGAGGAATCCGGTCGTTCTGGTTGCGCGTTGTTTGGGAGTGGGTATCCTTCTTAGCTTTACCCTCCTCTCTGTTATGGTTGTTTCCTCCACGGGTTACGATCTCCCATTAGCTTACTCCAAAGCTTAGCTATTCTGACTTATGATCGGTTTAGGGGGAACATGTGTTTGTGTGGTGTGTTCGGGGCACTATATCCGAACCATCTTAATTTAAGTTACTCGTCCGACTATTAGGACGGTAATGAGTGTTGTATAACGAGTTTATCATGAGGGTGACATCATTCTCTAGGATCACAAGTGAATTAACTATGTTTCGGTCGGTTCCTAAGAGAACCGTTCCCGTTATGTTATGTGTTATTGTTGTACTGCAATTCCCATTGCGATGTTATGTTATGTGCACGTTGAAACGTGAAAAGTGTTGTTATGTGGTGTATGTGGATCATGGATATGAATCCCAGTTTATAAAAGAGACGTTTATGGATAACCCGATTATTGGGTAAGTGTCGTCTATTAAGGAAGTAGCTCCACTAGAGGAGAACCCTCTAGGGTTAATGAACACAATGAGTGACTTATCAAGTAAGGATGTGTTATCTATTTGTTGAGCCCATTGTGGTGGAATGTTATATGTTGTGTGTTTATAGTTTACATGCATGATTCAAATATAATCAACCGCATGCTAAGACGACAATTAGTTGTGCGTGGCCCGGTAGCATGTAGGCTGTGGGATTACCATACCCGCAAAGGTGCTGAGCCCCTGGGGGGCCACCCTTTCTTCTTTTCCTATTTCAGGTACAAGGAGCTGGAAACCGTTCAAGAGTAGGACGGGGTAGTCATTTGTACATGGGTAGTCATTTAAGTTGTGTATGTATAATAGGTGTAGTAAGACCGAAATTGTTATCGGCATTAGTTGGTAAAAACTCAGTAAAGTTGGAATGTATATGTATAATGGTTGTTGTTAATGGAAAGGGATAGTCGCGGGTAGCTGCTCGGGAATCTAGTCCATCAGACCGATACAATGTATATGTATAAGCCTTGTTAGCCACGTGGGTGGCTAACGGCGTGTAACACCATTGAATTAAGTAATGTGTTGAGTTAAGTTTTCCGCTGCAGTTTGATGTTAAGTGTAGAGTACGTATAGTTGGGGTGTTACAAAAAGTGGTATCAGAGCGAAGTATCGCTCTGATGACTGAATTACCGAGCTTAGGAAGTACCGAGTTAGGATTTTAATACTTTGGGTTAAGGGTTGAGTGATAGCGTGAGAGATACGCTAGTTAGGAATTACCAGTGAATAATGAAAACCTACTATATCCTTCCCACCCTCCACAATCCCTGTTTTATAACTTGGGAAACAACGCCAGAGAGATGGAAGTCCTCTCATACTCGGGAAACCCGATCTAGCTGTTATTAAGTACCTCTAAAGGTACGGAGAACCTGCCATACGACAAAAAAAAAAAAATTAAAGCCCTTGTGAGGGCTGTGTGAGCCGGCTGCTTTAGTCCCTCCCTCTCTTATTTTAATTGTTGCTTATATGCTACATGACAAAGCAATAAAACAAGTCAAAAAGCAAATATTACCCTCTCTCTCCTACTCCCCCCTCACTCTCTAACGTAATCTCTCTCTTTCTCTAATTCCTTTCTTCCTCCTTGGATGCCAACCATGGCGATTTGCAGCACCCCACACAGCCACCTCCTTCTCTCCTCTTGTTGACCCCTCAAAACTTCTCCAAAAATTACAAAATTTGTACCATTGTGTTCCCCTCATCAAGGAGAGCATTTCCCTCTTTTCCAAATTCGAAAACAACCAACTTCATCTCCATGGGTGTTCTTGGTTTTGAAGATGAAGACCACCATTAGAAGCCTCTTCTTCACCTTGTTGGTCTAAGGTAAAAAGAAATCCGAAAATACTAGCATTTCTTGCTCTTATTTGCAAAATAAAGATTTCCAAATTTTGAGTTTCTATTCCTTGTGTTCCCAGCCGATTTTGGCTTCCCTTGGAGAGTGGAAATCTTGCTCTTGTTGCTATCCAACACTTCTTCTACATTCTTGCAAGGTAATGCATTTTCTAAACCCTAAAAATGTACCTTAAAGCTTTAAGATGAATTAAGGGGTTAGTTGTATTGAAATGGTGGTGTATATCAATGGGTTGTAGCTTTGGAGATTTGAATCTCCATAACCGGTGGAAGAGAGGAAAGGAAAGGAAGGAGGAAGGAAAGAAGAAAGAAGAAGGAAAGAAAAGCTAGTAAGAAAACAAGGTAAATTACACTTACCTTGTGTAGTTTTGTAATGCTTTATGTAACAGATTATTAGTAGTTTAAATGGGTATTGTAAATGGTATTGAGTAGTAGTATAATGTGGAAGAAGACTAAAATGTTTTAAAGCTTTAAAAGTCATTTAAAAGCTTGTATAAACCTAGATGGGAATTGATGTTGAGTGCAGGAATTAAATGGGTGTTTAATGCCTAGTATTTGTGTTGGATAATTGTGTATTAGTGTTGTTTACAAACAGGTGATGTGGGTAGCATTGTGTGAATAAAACATGTGAGAATGTAGAAATTCAGGGGAGACTATGTTAAAATTTACCTAGGAACTAGAACACTTAAGAACTAGAGATGAGTGGAGAAACACTTTGAAAACAGATTTTAAATGGAGCTAAGTTGTGGGTAGGTTAAGAGAGATAGATAATGCATTATAAGCCTTAGGAATGGCATTAGGAAGAGGAACCACGAATGGTAGATGAGAGAACCAAAATCTGTAGCATAACTATACTAGGAAGAAACAACGGAAGTGCTGAAATGAAAATGTGGGAAATAAGAGTGTTAATTAGTATGAGAAGAAGTAATGAGTTAGTAATGGATTTAGATATGTCTAGGAGGCTAATTAGGTGCTTAAACATGTGGGATTAGGTGTAGGAACAATCGGGAAGAAATGGGTAAGGAAAGGAAGTTGAAACAGATTCAGTAGGCAAGTTCTGACTTCGACCGACCCACAGGGTTGGATCGGTCATGGGTCGATCGGGGCATAAATCACTAGAATGGAACTTTTGGACTTCGACCGACCTAGACGGGTGAGTCGGTCGTGGGTCGGTCTGGTAAATTCTCTATAGTCGAAGTTTCTGACTTCTACCGACCCAGGAGGTTGGGTCGGTCGTGGGTCAGTCGCGATGGATTCCAGGACCGATCTCTTTCTGACTTCGACCGACCAAGAGGGGTTTGGGTCGGTCGGGTCAAGCTTGGGTCAGTCGGGTCCAAACAAAAAAATGTTAATTATAGTAACCATATGTTCATATTTATATATGCATACACACACACACACACACACTCACACACATATATAGGAGTACACCATTATGGTTGAGAATGATAAGAGAACATGCACATGAATAAGGAAGTAAACTTAAAATATGAAATGGATTCATAACCACTTATTACTTGTAAGAACTAGTAAGTATACCTAGGGAATGGTAATGGAATAAAGAGTTAAATCAATAATATGTCATTAACCATTCTACTCCATGTAAGTTATAGGACTTGAATTGTGAACACTGAAGGAAAGTCGGTTTCAAGTACAACGGTGAACAGTATGAACTTCTCATGCCCTGTATGCTACCTTGGCTACTCTGATTTGTGTGTTTGTATGCAAGTTGATCATCTAAATAAGATAAAACGCACAAATCGGATTATTATGCTTACTTGTGATTATATGATATTGTTCCTTGTTGAATATTATCTTCAACCGTAGTTTGTATAATTCATGAAATGTATGAATGATAATGAAGTGTGTGTATGCTTGATGTACTGTGTGGTGACCAAATGACATTGTGATGGACTTCTAACTAATTCCTAACAAGATAACAAATCTAATATAATAAATTGGTAAATTGGAATGAGTAGAAGTCCGATATAGTTTCGGCCACGCGTGAGGAGGCGGAGACACAAGAGGTTGGATCCAAATCCTGGCTTTAATCTTTTCCATGACCCAAACCCCGTAAATGGGTGGCATCCTGGATTAGTGAGGCACCTAAAGCCCGGTGGTGGGACGGTGTAGTCCCTGCCCGAAGGCCATATTGACTTAACATTAGTAAAAGTAAGTTAGAGTAAGTAAGTATGGACAAGTAAGTATTGTATGAGAATGATTGCGTAAGTAATGTGTAATGAGTAAAAGAGTAATGAACATCCGATTAACCAGGATGTGTAATTGGCTAACCATTGAAGAGGTAAGTATTGTGTTGTATTGTATTACTGTTTGGCTTGTGTATTGCCTTCAGTTGTGTGTATTGCATCTTGTATGAATGAATTGTGTATATGAAAGCATGTATGTATGCCTAAAGCGAACTGCATGTATAGTCGACCAAAAATAGCCGGCGTACCATAGTTTGCACGCGGTGTATGCGATGTTTAAATGCAGCGTTTTGCTGAGCCCCTTGGGGCACTGTTTTAAATGTTACAGGTGCTCGTGAAGGGTGAAGATGGTAATGAGATCAAGATGTTTTCCTTTTGGTGTAATTAATAGTTTGTGGATGGTTTACCAATTTGTACACGGCTATAGGCCTTTTTGTTTAGCCGGTGTACCATGGGGTACACCCTTTTGGATATTGGAAGCATATTGAATTGGTATAGATGAGTAGTTTGTTGAAAATCATGATTTTTGTAAACTTAAGAGAAGGGATGTAATAGACTATACTTTTGGATACTCGGTAATCACTATTGTAAGTATACGATATTTTGTATTTGGTAAGTAATGTAGTAGCTCGGTATTCTCTAGACGTTAGACCGTGACTGTAAGTAGTGTGAGCCTTGCTAGCCGTATGGGCAGTTAGCGGCGTTGTATCACCCGCCGTAGTAGTAGTATTTCCGCTGCGAGTAGCAGGATGAACGGGACAATTATACGGTAAGTGAGGGATTATTGGTAGGGGTGTTACAAAAAGTGGTATCAGAGCGTAGTGACGCTCTGATGTCCTAAAATTACCGAGCATAGGGATTACCGAGTTAGGATTACAACCGTTTTAAGACGGAAATCTAGAAACCTAACTAGGAACGACCGTTGATAACAACGGATACCCTTGACGTCCTTATGGATGATACCATTGTTTAAATTCAATACCGATGGTCATGGTGTTACAATACCTAATGTAAATGTTAAATGTTTAGATGTCAGGACGTGGTCCAGGCCGACCCAGAGGCCGGGCGCGCAGACGATAGCGGAGATTGTTGTGGCCACGGTAGCGCAGATGTTACCTCAAGTAATCACTGCGATACAACAAACTCAGCAGAATCAGCAAACTCAAGCGGGACCAATCCCTCCCCCTCCACCCAGAGAAGCAAACTGGGTAAAATCAGTAGCTGAACTCCGACCTCCATGCTTTAGAGGCGAGAGTGATCCAGCAAAGCTTTAAGCTTACATCTCCGAAATGGAGACAACCGTAGAAACCCTCGAAGCTCCTGCTGGAGTTTGAGTGAGAGTACCAGCCTATTACCTCAAAGATGCTGCCATGGATTGGTGGAAGTTAGTAAAGCACAAGCATGCCAATGACCCCACTTTCGACTGGGAATCCTTCACCGCCCTCCTCCGATCAAAATACTACCCCGAACATGTCAAACCAAGAAACGTCTAGAGCTTGACGCCTTGAGGATGACAGAGAAAATGTCAGTAGATGAGTACTACAGCACCTTCACCTACATCCTACGTCTTCTACCCGACCTTGGGTATACCGGCAAGGTGTAGGTCGATCGCTTCTATGGTGGTCTGAGCCATCGCCTTCGGTACGGTATGGGCTATACGAGGTTTACCTCCCTCCAGGTAAACATAGGGTTGAACCCTTAGTACCATTGTAAATACTTAAACCATTATCTTTATGAATAAGAACACCATCTAATACCTGAAACTCTAGGAGTGCTATCACGCGGCATCTCGCGTTGAAATCACTTGCCAATTAAGGGATGAGGAACAGGCGCTTAAGCGTAAGGCTAACAGCAAAAACACTAGTGCTGAGGAGCAGAACCAAGGCAAGAGCTGGAAAATGAGGAAGGGGAAGTTCTTCCAACAATCGCAGAAGAACACCCCTAGTGAGAGCAGTGCCCATGCTGAGAAAGGGAAACCAGCTGAGCCTCTTCAGCTAGGTTATTCTGCGCCGGTGGCTATGAAGCCACTGAGATCACACCCACCTAAGGGTAATCTTCTAATCCAAATTCGTATATGTATAATTTTCATTACTAGTATTCCCGCGCCAATGTGCTAACGCTCAAAGCCTCAGGTTCTGGCTCCGGGTACAACAAAAACTACTCCGACGACCGCAGCTGTATATGCAGAAGATGTAACCAAGACCATCCCGGAATGGATTGCCAAGGGAGAGAAATCAGGTGCTACAACTGTCAGAAACCGGGACACCGAGCTAATATGTGCCCAGAAAATGCCAAGCCCAAAGGGGACTTCCAAAGCTATAAGCATAGGGAAGGCAAGGAGGTTGCATCTGGAGATGCACCAGCCCAGCAGGCGCCGCAGGGACAGGGATCCCGAGGTCCTCAGAAGGGCGCACCTCAGAGGCAGCCTGCCTTGCACATTATTGACCGAGATGGGACCGGTTCTAAGTCTGGCGTACGTAATTAACTCAAACCTTGAATCCTTGCAAAGCATGCCTAAGTATTGAAGTAATTGTTTGAATGGATGCATGAGTAAAGGAATTGAAGTATGTATTGAGTATGAAATGATGTACTTGAGACAAGTACTCACCGTAGATGAAACTTTATAACCATAGGTTGATTTAATAACTGTTATCCGATACCTTCAAACCCAAATCAAGAAGAGACCAACATCAACACATACCACTACTCCAATGAGCAGTGTCAGGTCATCCGACCAGGTATGATTTAAAAAAAGTGATACCTGACACCCGAAGCACAAATTTCAATCATCCGACGATGCAACGAACTACGAGCGGGTCCAGGAGGATTTTATACACTTAAATTTCCCGGTGGAGCGAAGATGACGCTGAAGCTGATGTGCTTGGGAAAGGATTAGAATCCTTATACCAAGACATACCAAGAGACACGAATACAAGACGGAGTGACGCCACCAACAGTACCCTTGAATTTCAGACGCTTGTTACACAAGCTGTAGAACTTGCACAATAATGTGAATATGATCCAATCCCCGCACTTGAAGCGGACCTCTGTATCGTCAAGATAAGGACGAGAACACGGAATCTCTTGAACAAGGAGTGCCCGTAGTGTCATGGTCCATTGGTGATGACGCCAAAGTTTTGTATAGCGAGTAGAAGCGTGTGGACCTCGCAGAGAAACTGGTATTGAGATCAGGAGATGTCCTAATCATGGGTGGAAAATCTAGGTTGCTGTATCACAGTATCAAAATGATCAAGTTGAATATGGCACCGCCGACAATAATCAATGCCACACACATGAAACCAGGACGCCTGAACCTTACCTTTAGAAAGTATTAAATTTGTAGTATCATGTTACAAATTAGTAACGTGTATTAGAGACGCGGTATGTATGATGGTTGGTTAATCAATAAAGAGCAGTGTTGATTATTAAATTTCACTTGTGTCCACCATCATTACTTACAAACTTGTGAATCAAGTTGTGGACTCGGTACCGAAGGTAACCTGAGTATCCTCACCGAAGCACTAGCCGGTAAAAGCGGCACCATCTTAACGGGAACCTTCTCAGTGAACGGCATTGAAGCCTCAGTATTATTCGACTCTGGTGCCTCTCACACCTTTGTATCACCATCATTTGCGAAGAGGTTGGGGCTAGATGTGGATGAGCTACCGAACTTCTTGGTTACTCTTCCGTCGAAGGAGCGAGTACGATGCACCAAGTATTATAAATCAGCCATGATCCGAATCAAAGGCGAAGAGCTTCCCATCTCCTTCATTGAGTTTAATGGGTTGGGATTCGCCGTAATAGTCGGAATGAACTGGTTGGAGCGGCATAAGGGGCGAATCCTCTGCGCCAAGCATAGATTGCTGCTCAAGAGTCCTTTTGGGGTTATAGTATCTTACTATTAGAGTCTGAGAGAGCCTTCAACTACAGACATCTCCGCTATGGCTATGTACTGAGAGATCAGAAAGGGCAACAATGTGTATCTTTGTTATGTACAAGACCTGGAGAGAGACCTAGAGTTCAATACCGACGTACTGATTATATCTGAATTCCCTGATGTATTCCTGAAGGAGATACCCGGTATGCCTCTTCAGAGAGCAGTAGAGTTTGAGATTGACCTCTTGCCAGGTACTGGTCCCATTGCTAGGGTAACGTACCGTATGACAACTGCAGAAATGATAGAAATGAAAGAGCAGTTGTGCGATTTACTCAACAAAGGGTTTATACGCCTGAGCGTATCACCCTAGGGAGCACCGGTCCTCTTCGTGAAGAAGAAGGACGGTAGCCTCCGACTTTGTATCGACTACCGCGAATTGAATGCGGTCACCGTCAAGAATAATTACCCATTGCCACGCATATACTACCTATTTGACCAGCTGAAAGGAGCATCAGTCTTCTCCAAGATTGACCTTCCGATCTGGTTATCATCAGATTGCTATCAGAGAGCAAGATATAGAGAAAACGGCATTGCGTACCAGATATGGCCACTACGAATTCACAGTCATGCCATTCGGTTTGTCAAATGCACCAGCAAAGTTCATGGATTTAATGAATGGACTATTCAGTGAGCAGTTAGACACCTCTGTTGTTATCTTCATCGACGACATCCTTGTGTACTCAAAATCAGTAGAAGAACATGGAATTTACCTCAGAAAGGTACTTGAAACACTACGCGAGAACCAGCTGTATGCGAAGTTCTCCAAATGCGAGTTCTGGCTAGATCAGGTATCTTTCCTTGGTCATGTCATCTCGAGCGCGGGTATTTCAGTTGATCCATCTAAGATAGAAGCTGTACGATCATGGCCTAGACCCAAGACTGTTACCGACATTCGGAGCTTTCTTGGTCTAGCCGGTTATTATCGGAGATTTGCAAAGGACTTCTTGAAAGTTGCTAAGCCCATGACTACATTGATGAAGAAAGATGCACCGTTTGTGTGGACAAACAAGTGCGAGGTATCCTTCTAGAGCCTAAAGGACTCAATGACCTCAACGCCCATCCTTACTCTTCTAGAGGGCACAGAGGGATTTGAGGTATATTATGATGCATCAGCAAGGGAATGGGATGCGTACTCATGCAGCATGGCAAGGTTTTAGCCTACGCCTCCCGCCAGCTGAAAAAGCATGAGGAGAATTTCCCGACTCACGATTTAGAGCTAGGAGCCAATGTCATCGCCTTGAAGATATGGCGACACTATCTCTATGGGGTAAGCATCACCATCTACTATGACCACAAGAGCTTACAGTATGTATTCACATAGAATGAATTGAATTTGAGACAGAGAAGGTGGATGGAGTTTCTCTCAGATTACGACATCAACATGCAGTATAAAGAAGGGAAGGCAAACGTTGTAGCCGACGCCCTGAGTCGTCGAGCACACTCACTCCATTCGCTACTCGCTTCTTCTAGCTTGGTTAACGAGGTGCGAGATGCTCAGTTGAGCGACCCTTATATGACCGAGATCAGACAGAAGATCACAGATGGTACCTTCGAGAAGAAGTACGACTTCAAGTTACATGAAGATGGACTGATTCGGCTGAATGACAGGCTATGCGTCCCCCGAAGCAATGCTGAGCTAAGGGATCGCATCCTGCGAGAGTCACACAGTTCTCTACTATCCGTCCGTCCAGGAGCCTCCACGATGTACAAAGACATGAAGAGGTATTTCTCATGGTCAGGGATGAAATTTGATGTGACAGAGTAAGTATTGAGATGCCTTACGTGCCAGAAAGTAAAGTTTGAACATCGTAGACTGGGTGGAATTGTACAATCGATGCCAATTCCGGAGTGGAAATTTCATGATATCTTCATGGATTTTGCTGTAGGACTCCCACCTGCCAGGGGAGGACTCGACATGATCTGGGTTGTATTCGATCGCCTCACCACGGTTGCCCGATTCATACCGATGAAGGACACCTAGAAGGTAGTGAAGCTTGCAGAGCTGTTTGATAAGGAGATTATCAGACACCACGGAGTCCCGAAGACTATAGTATCTGACCGTGATACCAGATTTCTTTCAAGATACTATAGAGCTACAAGGGAAGCGCTGGGTATAGAATTGAAGCTGAGTACCGCCTTCCATCCACAGACCGACGGTCAGACAAAAAGGACCATCCAGACACTAGAGGACATGCTTAGAGCATGTGCCTTAGACTTTCAGGGGAGTTGGTTAGATAAGCTTCATCTTATCGAGTTGTTATACAATAATAGCTATCATGCTTCGATTAAGATGTCGCCTTTCCAAGCTTTATATGGTATACCTTGTCGTACCCCCTAGTGTTGGGATGAGTCGAGTGAAGCGGTCATCATAGGACCAGAGTATCTTGAACAAGTACAAGCGGAAGTGCAACAAATTCGCGCTAACATGAAAGCAGCCCAAGATAGACATAAATCGTATGCGGATGTGCGATGACGTGACCTTGAGTTTGTCGTGGGCGACCAAGTGTTCTTGCGCGTTTCACCTATGAAGGGCGTATTCTGATTTTGCCAGAAGGGCAAGCTGAGCCCAAAATTTGTAGGGCCGTACACTATCACCGACAGAGTTGGATCTGTAGCCTACAGGTTAGCATTACCTGAGGACTTGGGGCGTGTCTATGATGTCTTTCATGTGTCACAACTCAAGAAGTATATTTCTGATCCTTCTCATATCCTTGAACCCGAGTGACTATCCATTGAGCCGACCATGAGATATGTCGAGACTCCTGTTAGAATCCTTCATATGAAGACCAGAGACACTCGTCATAAGTCTATACGAATGGTGAAGGACTTATGGCCAAACCATGATGTCGAAGAAGTGACATGGGAGTTAGAAGACGCCATGAAGGCGAAGTACCCACAGTTATTCATAGACTAGATAGTCTAGTACTTAGCGGGTACGGGTACGGGGCGTACCCCCTTTTAAGGGGGGTAGAGCCATTTTTCTTTTGCATTGCTTTAGGCTAGCAATGTATTAGTGTGTATGTATAGTAGTATGTTTTGATGGCACATGTAGTGCGAAGTGTATTTAGTATGTATGTGTAATGTGTAATGTATTGGTGTGTATGTACAATGGAAATGTGTATTGTGTAATGGTATGTATTGGAAATAGTGTATTGTGTATGTGAACTGCGTATGGTGCTTGATTTGTGGATGCTAGAAATGTATAGGAAATAAACACCTTGTAGGTGTGGTAAGACGCATTATGGCAATTGGTTTGCCAAATGAGTAGAATTATTAAATCATTAACGTTGAGCAATATTGAGGGCAAAGTTCCATAAGGGGGTAGATTGAAATACCCCGTAGTTAAAAATTGTGATTAATTAGGATAATATGTATTTTTATAGCTTAATTATGTCTAAATAATCATGAGGGAACAAATCCCGAAGAAAACAGATCCTTAAAACGGATTAAAAACATAAACGAACCTTAAAGTGCATTTTTTCGTGGAAACCAGGAAAACATGACTTTAAGCGGGTCAAATAGACTCGTAATAATGTCGGTCGACCAAATAGTCATTAATAAACATTAATGAAGGTCTAAAACCAATAAAATCAAATAAACGAGAAAATAGTAAAAACAGTAAAAAAACGGGAAATTATGGGGTGAGAGTGTAAATAAACCAAACTAGTGTGTCCACTATTGCAAAAAAAAAATTAAAACCCTTGTGAGGGCTGTGTGAGCCGGCTGCTTTACTCCCTCCCTCTCTTATTTTAATTGTTGCTTATATGCTACATGACAAAGCAATAAAACAAGTCAAAAAGCAAATATTACCCTGTCTCTCCTACACCCCCTCACTCTCTCACGTACTCTCTCTCTCTCTTTCTATAATTCCTTTCTTTCTCCTTGGGCGCCAACCATGGAGATTTGCAACACACCACACAGCCAGCTCCTTCTCTCCCCTTGTTGAAACCTCAAAACTTCTCCAAAAATTACAAATTTGTACCATTGTGTTCCCCCATCAAGGAGAGCATTTCCCTCTTTTCCAAATTCGAAAACAACCAACATCATCTCCATGGGTGTGTTATACCCAAAATTTGACCCCTAGTTAGGGTCTACGAGGTACTGGTGTTGTGAGAGGCATTTTAATCAAGCGGTGAGGGATCCCGGCCCGATCGGCACGTTCCATGGCATGGGGAGCAGCTTCGTCACTTTCAGGGGCGTTTGGTAATCTTTAAAGGCTCCTAAGACCCCTTGTAAGCTTTCTCTCTCCTCCAAAGGATGCCCAAATCAGCTTGAAACGCTTTGATATTTTAACCCATGATAGAGGATGACATTTTAAGCATAATGCGTTGGAATTTTGATTTTTCGAATTTCCAATAATTTTCTAGCAATTTCTGACTGAATCTGACGAAAAATTCAATTTTAAAATATTCCAACATTTAAAAAATCCGATTCCACTTCAGGAAATTCATGATTTCCATCCTTGACACGTGGTTAAAATTTCACAGCAAAATTCCTTTGGGAAGTCACTTAACTAAAATAAAAAAAATCTTACTTTTACTAGATTTTCTTTATCTTTAAGAAAGTCTATATAAGGGGATAGGTTTTTGGATAAAGGAGAACCTCATATGCTCAAGAACCCTAGAGAATCAGAAAAACACAGCCTCCTCACTCTCTCTCACGTTTTCCAACACCGGCCACCCAAATCATACCGAAAATCCCCTGAAATCACATCTAAACACGTTTTCAATCCTCAAAGCATCAATAGTCATAAACCCCCACAAAACACCACCAAAACGTGAAGAACAGCAAGAACAACCAACAACCAGAAGCTTGGGTCGAAATCCTCTCGGTTCTGCCATCAACGGAGCACTCGACGAATCCCGGTGTGAAGAAACATTGTGAATTCGAAGGTAAAACAGGTAGAAACTCCACTTCCCTAATTCTCCACGGTATTATCTGCCTTGCCTCAAAATTTGGGCTCAAACTAACCTTCGTACGCTTATGTATTGCTGTTTATTCAAGCTTCTGTCCAATAACTTGTTACCAAGTTTCGTGCATAATTCGAATTCAAATTGAGAACTTTCGATCACTAACGCATTGTACATATTTCAGGCTACACACCCATAAAATTTGAGCCAAAAACACCTTCGGGAACAGCCTTAACGCCGCCATCCGAGGGCGGTCCGCACCCACGGACGTCGTGTCCGGGTCCCAGACTCCTTGTCCGTAAGCCCGGATGCCCACGGACGGCGGCGAGTTTTTAAAATTTTAAAAATTTAGGTTTTTCTAATAATTTCCGGGCCCACGGACGGCCTGTCCGTGGCCCCGGACTTTACAATTTTCTGTTTTTATTTAATTCGACTTTTATTTTTCATATAGGTTAACTAGGGTCCGTGGTCTCGGACATTAGGTCCGTGGCCACGGACGGAAACAAAATTTGACCTAATTCTGCCTCCGAAACCCTAGTTTAGGTAATTTTAATTTCCACTTTAGTTTTCTGTCAAAAATGCTAAAAAACACAAAAAAACAGAAGCTCGTGCACTTAGGTTAAAACGACTCGTAATAAGCCGTAAATAAACCAAGTAGAGGAAAAACGACCTAGGAAGGGTAATGAAAGTAATTGAACCCTAATTAAGTTGAATATCAAGCCCCCGAACCCGAACTCTCCTTTCCTAATTTAATCTAGGTCAAAATTAGGTGGCGACTCATAATAGGTTCCAGTGAGCTAGCCTAGGATTTAATAATTATTGTTATATGACATAGTTATTAATCTTAGACTATAAGTGGACCTAAAACCCGGTTAGATCCTAATCAACTTTAATCAACATAGGATAGGGTTAAAATCGAGGCTCACAGACTGGCGACTCTGCTGGGGATCAATTCTTAATTTTAACTTGTTTAATTTTAAGAAAGAGGGCTTAACTCGAAAAAATTGTTTATTTATGGCTTTATTACTTTGTTTATTTACTTTTGTGCGCACTTTAATTTTCTGCACCATTTGCATCATATGAGAGCGAGGGTCCACACAAACCAGTTTCACCTCGAGGCCCATCTAGGGTCCCCTGTCTGGGACTCACACCTTTTAGGTGATGTGAATAAATGGGGGAAAAGAGGAGGGTGTCGTCTAACCATACCCCCTTAATACCGGGCCTTAGCCCCAAGCATTTTCCTGGCAGTACCCTTACCTAGCCCATTGTTTGGTCAGTCACAGACCCGACCGTAGACGCACACCTTCAGGTGATGTGAAAGGAGTGGGTAAGCCCAAAGAGAATAGCGTGCAAGCCCTATTCCTTTGTGGTGACCTGGGCCCGCACCCCATGCACCTCTCCGGATCGATCCATACCCGGTTCAATTAAACGTCTAGTGAGGACATGTTGAATTTGTGTGGGCCTTGTTTGCTTGTGTGATCGGCCCACTACCCAGCCTAGAGATTGATAGGAACTTCTCCTACATCAACCTAGCCCAACACGAATTGACAGCTCTATTTGTTTGCGGCCCAGAAGCCCTGTTTGGTTTAACATGTGAGTCGTTTGGGTCTCGGCCCAAAAGCCTAGACTTAGGTGATTTCTCTTCTGGCCCAATTTGAATTATCCAATTTGCTTTAGGCCCATAAAAAAGAAATCCACCTGAACTTGAAATAACTCACAAGTCCTGAAAATAAGATCTTTTTTCGGCTTAGCAACCATCTTCTCTGGCCCAAAGAAAGTTAGGCCCATTTGTGATTTAGGGACCATTCCAGCCCATGTGCTTTACTCTAGGCCCAAACGCACTCCAGCCTAAGGGCTCATTTTAGTCTAGGTAGACTTTTTATCCGGGCCCTAGCCCAAAAACCCTAGATCTAGGTGTCACCTCTCAAGCCCAATCAAAGCCATCTATTCAGGTTTCAGTCCAAATTCCAATTCGCAGTCTGAAAATACTCCGGCCCAAACACCTCATTTTCTGGGTATCTTAGCCCATTTGCATTCAGTCCAAGCCTGTTCCGGTGAAGTGTCATTCTCACCTTAGTTCATTCAGCCCACTTCCTCTTGTTAGCTAATAATGGACGCCTTGGAAACAGGTAGGCCGAATCACAAGCATGGCAGAAGGAGGAAGTCCAATCAATACGGATGCCCAGTTAGCCGTAGATAGAATTCAATGGGATGCTGAAAAGATTGAGCGCATGGAGAAGGCCAACAAGCCAGCCGGTTTCGACTACTTTTCCACTGGACTGTATCCCGAGGTTGATCTCCTCCAAAGTTGAAATTGCCAACACTTCCTCTATACAAAGGTTCCTCCGACCCACAGCTTCATTTGGCAATGTTCGATAGAGAAATGTCTATCCTTATGCTGAGCGATGCAGAAGGCCAAGGTGTTTGCTCGCGTATCTTGATGAGAATCCTCAGCGTTGGTACATAACTCGAAGGATGAATACCAAGACCGACGAGGAGGAGGTCTGTGAAGCTTTTTGCATCATTTTGGGTACGCCAGGGAGTTTCGGAGTCACCAGGGCTGATCTTGCAAGCACACGACAAACAAAAGGTGAATCAATGTCCGACTTCATAGGCGTTGGAGGATGAAGGCAGCCGCTATGCTCACAAAGATGGACGAACAGGAGCAAATCCGAACGGTAATTGAGAATATGCAGAAAGCAATACAATGACAAGCTGAAATTCACATACTTCCTAATTTCGACTTACTGATGGGACAAGTTGGTGTCCTAGAGGAATTGGTCCATAAGGGAGAATTAAAGCTTGGGGACTCAGAAACACCGGGAATGGTTCAAGGACAGCAGCTTGCATCCAAAGAGGCATCCAAAAGATAACCAGGAAGCATGAGGAACTCGTTCGACGGTTAAAGGAGTCAGGTAGGGCCATTGGCATCAGAGCCACCTAGAAGAAAACTCCGTCAGAGAGAGTTCACAGACATTGGCCAACCGTTGAGCCAGGCTTTAAAAAGGCTCCTAGAGCGAAAACATACTACAACCTCTCACCCCCGGCCTGGGGTCCCTCAGAAAGGAAGGAATCTAAGTCAGTTTTGCCAGTACCACCAATTACCCGGTCATGACACTGATGATTGCAAGGCTTTGAGGCACACGATCCAGGACCTCTTTGACCAAGGATTTCAATGCGACGGTATTTAGGAGAGTGCTTTGTTAGAAATCACTTTAAATCCACAGTTTCTTAGTTAGACTTTAGAGAATTTCATTTCCATTCTGTTTTCCTTTTAGTATACTTTGAGTAACTTTTCGATGTATGTACTCAGTATTGTTCAAATTTATTTGCCATAATAAAGCTTCTTCATCCTTCACATCTTAAGAAAGTCATGTACAAATGTTTCATAATAAAATGCTTTTTTCTCTAACAAAACAAAAAAATGGTTTGAGTATGTCTTTGATAAAGGCACATGAAACAATCATCTTCTGGCAATAGAACAAGACGAGTCGTCTTTTTGCTTCCAAAAGGGTGAACATGTCGTCCAAACACTGTCACAAAACATCCAAAACAATCCACAAAGTGGTCCAAACTCTACATCTGTTTAAGTGTTGTCATAAACCCCTAATCGATACTGGAGGCAATCTGAGCTCGGGATCACCGCCTTTAATCTTTCGTTTAAGCGTGCGAACTAGTCTCTGAGTGAAATTCACGAGAGTGTCTTGAGCGGAAAAACCATGAGTGAACGAGCGTGTCATTTTTACATGACTCTAGTGAGACCACATTCAAAGGTAAGGTAAACGGCATAACTCCAACCGAGGAGATATTTTGTAAATTTACGCTTAGACCTTTGAAAAGTCAATGAACGGATACACAACTGTTAGGGATGACGAAGCACCTAGGTACAGCAACACAGCCAAAAAGCTTGTGAACCCTGACATTACACCCTAGGCACCACCGCTGAGCCTTTCATGTATGACCTCTTTTACAACACTACAAGCTCCACAAATAAGCCAGCCAATGATGAATAACCGATCCGGTGACCAAAGGAAGCAAGGAGCCCCGACTTCCGAACAACAACTTCACAAGTCCAAGGAAGCGAAACTGCTACCAGCATGACGAAACGATCCGCAAATGGTCCCAAAGTGACACAGGATCCAAGTGAGCTCACATGGAAAAAATAGCTCTCAAAGTTCAAAACCGGGAAACACAAGAACCCCGAAGAAAAAAAGATTCAAAGAAAGGCAAACCTGAAAAGCCTCAAAGAAGTCCAAAATTGGAAGAAAGAGAGAAGGTGCAAGGAACAATTCAAAAGTCCCATGTTCCAAGCTCACAAGCGAAGTCAACATGAAGCAGCTAGACGACTTCAAGACGTGGAAGATAAATCTGAGATAAGACGTAAGTTGCAGCTTTGGTCACCCATTTAAGCTCCACATACCTCAAATATCCCTCCATGATCCCGTCGTCTTTCACCACACCCTAAGGCCACGTTATAAGCTTTAAAGACTTCCGACTTGATAGTTGTGTATCTAATCACGTGAAAGTAACAGATCGAATGCGTAAATCCACCAAATGTCAAATTCAATGGTCTAGAAGTTGTGACCGTAAACAAGTACAAACATCAAACACACTGAGTGTAGGTTAGGAAGCACCACATCAAAACATAAGCCTTGACCTTGTGAGGACGAGACTCGTTCGCACGTTTAATCAAATAAAATACTGGGGGCAATCAATCGCTCTAATCGATTGCCATGAATTCGAGCTCAGATTGTCTTAAAATACTGGGGGCAATTGTTAGTTCCAACAATTGCTATGAAGCACCAATCGCAACTCAAACATTAAGCACCACCATCACACAACGGCCCCATATAAGCCTTTACCTCCACATCATACCACACAGGCCCACATGAGCCTTTACCTCCACTTAAATTCCATGGCCCTTCATAAGCCTTGGTCACCACTCAAGACATCTCCACGTCAAACATCACACCACACCAGTGGCATGTTCATCTCCTAGGAGATAAATTACGAATCTGAAATCTTTAGTCAGGAAACGATAATTTCACTTTCCTTTTTAGTAGACAGAATTTTCTTTAAATATTGCCATGTTTGCACCTCTTTCAGCAACTTCTTGTCCTGGACAATTTTCCATCAAACACTTCGGTTTCATAAATCTCATCATGGCCATGTTTGGCATATTTCTAGCAATTTCTTACTTTGGACAATTTTCAATCTTTTCAAGCACTTCAATTTCATTTTGCAATACCCACGTAAACCTCTTCATTTTCATGTTTGGAACTTTGACAATTTGCTTTTGCCACAATCATTTGCATAAAACATACTTCACATCTTTGCATCATCAAACATGCTGCATTCCTCAATTAGCCTAGTTAAGAGTAGAATGGATCTCGGTCTCCATAAGCAACCGAGTAGAACGGATCTCAGTCTCCATAAGCAACTGAGTTAGACGGATCTCGGTCTCCATAAGTAACCGAGTAGAACGGATCTCAGTCTCCATAAGCAACTGAGTTAGATGGATCTCGGTCTCCATAAGCAACCGAGTAGAATGGGTCTCGGTCTCCATAAGCAACCGAGCAGAACGGATCTCAGTCTCCATAAGCAACTGAGTTAGATGGATCTCGGTCTCCATAAGCAACCGAGTTAGGTGGGTCTCGGTCTCCATAAGCAACCGAGCAGAACGGATCTCAGTCTCCATAAGCAACTGAGTTAGATGGATGTCGGTCTCCATAAGCAACCGAGTTAGGTGGGTCTCGGTCTCCATAAGCAACCGAGTTAGGATGGGTTTCACCTCCAAACCTTTGGCACACATAAGTCCTATCACCACAAAAAAAAAACAACCTTAGGCACCCATAAGACCTACCCTACATTCAACCATTTCAGGCACCCATAAGACCTCCCTTACATTCATTCACATTAGGCTCGTCATAAGACCTAGAATCATCCCTTTAGGCTCGTAGTAAGACCTAGCACCACTCCCTAGTTTACCTGCTTCCATTAAAAACATTGCATCATTTTCACCATTTTTAGGTAGTCAACGCTTTAGAATAGCTTGACATCATTTTCATCACTTTAGGTAGTCAACGCCTTAGAATAGCTTGACATCATTTTCATCACTTTAGGTAGTCAACGCCTTAGAATAGCTTGACATCATTTTCATCACTTTAGGTAGTCAGCGCCTTAGAATAGCTCAACAACATATCATCATTTCAGGTAGTTGGCGCCTTCGAATAGTTCAACAACATCTCCTTCTCCTTTAGGTAGTCAGCGCCTTCGAATAGCTCGACACAACCCACTAGATTTCAAACGGCATACGAGGTCTTTTAGGATCAAAAATTTTGGGGTATCACTCAAGCATCAACTAGTCTTTTCATCTTCATTACAAAGCCTAGTTGACGGGGGGCAATCTGTTATACCCAAAATTTCAACCCCCCCTAGTAGTCTCAAAGGCATACGTGTTACAAAGGGCAAAATGGTCAAAGTGCACCAATGCAGGATTTTCTAGGGACATTCTCGGGATTTTCTATTTTCATATGACTTGTACATCATCACCAAACAATTCCAAATATCGTAGTCATTATGAAAGGTATTTCATGATTTTCTGATAATATTTATTCTGGAAATTTAGCTTTTAATTCATATTATAAGCTAATTTCTTTAATTAACACATGAAATAACCTCGAAATAGAAATAGTAAAAGGTTTCCAAAATTAAAATAAAATTGTCACATGGTTAGCATGACTACATACAGTCATAAACCTGAAATTATTTTATTTGGAACCTTATCCCAAAATTTAAAAGAGAAATTCAATCATTTTTGCAATTTTCTCTCTCCTATGGAAAATACCGAAATCAAAATAAAACGTCATGAAATTTTAACACAAGATAGAGGATGATAATTAAAGACTAATGCCGTTGGAATTTCGTTATTTCAACTTTCCAATAATAAGTTATGAATTATGGGAGATTCCAGATTGTGAGATTTTTATCTAATCGGTTATTTATCAAAATAACCCGATTCCAACTCTCAAAATTCTTAAAATTCATCCTTTACCTTCAGTTAAAATTTCATAATTTTTCGGCCTGCAACATATTTTAAAAAATCAGATTACCTTAGAACACAAAATCAGGGTTTTAGATAAAAATCTTGTTCTATCAACATGGCCTTGCTCTTTCTATAAAAGGACCTTCCAAAAACGACCTAGGGCAGAGGAGATCATCCCCAAAGTCAGAGAACTCAGCCGTCAACCTACTTCCAACGTTTTTGCAACCCCGAGCCTCGAATCTATACCGAAATCATCCCGAAATCACCAAAAAAACACATTCCTTCTTCTCCCATTGAGATTCCTAGCACCAAAACACAAAAAATACAGAAGCAAACCGTGGCTAACAATACAAGGAAGAAGGAGCCAGAAGCTTGGGTCAAAGTCGAACCGGATTGGCCATCAACGAAGCTCTCGAAGATTCCCGACGTGAAAGAACAATCAAATCCCGAAGTCAAAATAGGTTGGAATTTGACTTCCTTAACCCCTCTGATCAGAATACACTTATGTGTGAAATTTCTAATCGAAATGACTTTTTATTGCTTCTGAATTAAGGTTTGTTTGTGTTTCTGTCTAATAACTTGTTAACTAAGTTTCGTATTAATTTTACTTCAAATTGAATTCTTTCAATCACTAACGTCTTGTACATCCTTCAGGTTACACACCCATAAAATTTGAGCCAAAAACACCTTCGGGAACAGCCTCAACGCCGCCGTCCGAGGGCGGTCCGCACCCACGGACGTCATGTCCGGGGTCCCGGACTCCCTGTCCGTATGCCCGAACGCCCACGGACGGCGGCTGGATTTTAAAAAATTCAAAATTTAGGTTTTCTAATAATGTCCGGGCCCACGGACAGCCTGTCCGTGGCCCCGGACTTTGCAAATTTTTGTTTTCCTTTAAATTTCGACTCTTCTGTATAATTAGGTTAACTGGGGTCCGTGGTCTCGGACATGGGGTCCGTGGCTACGGACGTAAGCAAAATTCGACCTAATTCTGCCTCCGAAACCCTAGTTTAGGTAGCTTTTAAGTTCACTTTAACTTTCTGTCAAAAAAATGCTAAAAAACACAAAAAAAGCAGAAGCTCGCGCACTTAGGTTAAAACGACTCGTAATAAGCCGTAAATAAACCAAGTAGAGGAAAAACGACCTAGGAAGGGTAATGAAAGTAATTGAACCCTAAATAAGTCGAATATCAAGCCCCCGAACCCGAACTCTCCTTTCCTAATTTGATCTAGGTTAAAATTAGGTGGCGACTCATAATAGGTTCCAGTGAGCTAGCTTAGGTTTTAATAATTATTGTTTTTATGACATAGTTATTAATCTTAGGTTATAAGTGGACCTAAAACCCGACTAGATCCCAATCAACTTAATCCACATAGGATAGGGTTTAAAATCGAGGCTCACAACCGTTCACCACTGTACTTGTATCCCAACTTTCCTCCGGTGTTCACAATCCAAGTCCTATGACATACATACAATTGAGTGATTAATCTAACTATCTTTAACATAACTTGATTACTCTTACGTTTCCTAGCTCATACTTACTATATCTTTACAATCCTTATACTTACATATGGTTTACTTTCTCTTTATTACTTTTAAAACTTGTTTATACTCTTAATGACCTTTAAACTTCCCTAATTAAGTCCTGATTTTCTTATACCATCATAACCATTCACTTCCTTACCTTAAACCCCATTTAATAAGCTTAATTTTACAATTTTTGGTTGGTTCGGGACCTTGTCCGGGTCTTAAGTCCCGGACCAACACATGGTCACAACTCTCGGCTGATTTTTTTGCATGGTCTGGGTCCTCATACTGGACTTGAGTCCCGGACCAGAAGCTCCTTAAACTCTCGGACAAATTTTCACACATGGTCTGGGTCCTTGTCCTTATGTCAAGTCCCGGACCAGAATTCTTGGTTAACTATCGGTATGTTTTGCAGGGGTGGTCCTGGTCCTTGCACTGGACTTAAGTCCCGGACCACCACATGAGTCCTACTCTCGGCCTAATTTTGCACACTGGTCCGAGACTTAGTCCAGGACTAAGGTCCCGGACCCTGCTAAATTTTTACAGATTTTAAGTTTCTCTTTATCTGTTGCAACCCAAACTTTGCCCAATTAATTCCCATTGTTCCTACAGTTAATCCCACATATTTTAGCACCTAATTAGCCTCCTAAACATGTTTAAATCCATTAACTTATTACACATTCCTATACTAATTTACACACTTGTTTTCTAACCTTCATTTCAACACTTACACTATCTTCCCTTAGTTGCATTATGCTACAGATTTCAACTCTCACTTTCTCCATCTATAGCTCCCTCTTCTAATGTCATTTCTTATGCTTACAATACACTAACTATCTCTCTTAGCCTACCCACTAACTAGCTCAACCTAAAATATGTTGCAAAGATATATTTTACCTAGTTTCTAGTTCTTAGGTGTTCTAGTTCTAGGTAAATTTTGATATGGTCTCCCCTATATTTTTACATTCTCACCATATTCTATTCACACATTGTTACCCAATTCACCTGTTTTCAATAACATCAATATACAAAACTCCCACACATAAATACTAGACATTAAACACTCCTAAAATCCTACACTCAACATCTAATCCTCATCTAGGTTTTGACAGTTTTTAAATGTCTTTTAAGCTTCAAAATTGTTTAGTTCTTCTTCCACATTAAACTACTACTAATTACCATTTTACAGTACACATTTTAAACTTCAAAAATCTGTTACATAAACGTTTACAAGACTACACAAATGAACACAATTTACCTTGTTCTTCTTCTAGTTTTCTTTTCTTCTTCTTGCTTCTTCCTTCTTTCTTGCTTTTCCTTCCCACCGGTTTTGAAGATTAAATTCTCTAACACTACAGCCCATGAATACACACCACCATTTCAACTTTGACTTAATTTCTGCGGGAGAGAAAAGGAAATTCCAACTTTCCAAATTAGAAGAGCTAAGAGATCAGGCTTACCAGAATGCAAAGATTTATAAAGAGCGCACCAAAAAGTTCCATGACAGGATGATCCTCAAAAGGGACTTCGAAATTGGTGATTGGGTTCTCTTATATAACTCAAGATTAAGGATCTTCCCTGGGAAACTAAGTCTCATTGGGCCGGCCCTTTCCAGATTGTTAGTGTGACTCCGTACGGTGCCTTTGAACTCCAGAACAAACAAGGCGAAACTTTCAAGGTCAACGGGGCACGTCTTAAAAGGTATAATTCTCATTCTAATATTTCAACTGACTTCTCTGCAACTTATTTTGTCCAAGAACAGCAGGACAACTCGCCCTCAAACTCTTCTCCAAACTAAAGCTTGGTCAAAAACGTCTAGCTAGAGACGTTAAACCCGGGCAGCTTGGTGGGAGGCAACCCACTATTTATCTTTTGTCTTTCCTTTCATTTAATGTTGTTTTCTTTTTTGTACTATATTTCCCTTTTATTTGTTATAATAAAATGCAGGTTTCACTTGAGTTCTTCTGGCTGTGTAGAATATTCTTTACAGGTTCATTTCATGACATTCCACAGCTGCACTCAAGTGTGGGGGGAGCTCTACACACTCTACGAAATCTAGGGAGTACACTCTTTCCTTTATTAATTGCATGCCCTATTAATTTATTTCATCTACTCAATG
>CM041782.1:292124507-292165493 GCA_023374045.1 Limonium bicolor
TCATTTTATTTTGACTGAAGTGGTCATATAATACTCCCATCTGTGAGTCAGTGTATGCTGTTATGATGTCTATTAATGTGTTGTTATAGTTAGCTCACAAGCGATCTAAACATAATGTGTCCTACTAACCACAGTTATAAACATCGGAAGAAGATGTTTGAATAATTAACAAACACTTTCAATCTGTTCAATTAACCACGTCTATAAATATTGGGAGAAGATTTTCATTTGAGTGTAGTATGAACAAGAGAATAAGAAAATAGCTTGCAAAAAGGGTAAACCATAACTGTTGTAAATATCTATGTTGAAGCTTATTCTCCCTCCAGGTTTCGGATTCTAGGACAATAAGTATGCTACTGCTTACAAGCCTCGGCGGCTTGGTCGGTAGTGGAAGGAGTAGAGATACCCTTTGAATTAAGGCCTGGGTTCGAAACTCACCCATTGCTGTTACCAATAAAAAAAAGAAAGTATGCCACTGCTTACAATTTCATCATTTGGTTTTCCCGCAACAGCACCTGCTGCATATATTTGCTTGTTCATTTCATGGGTGCAACATGACAAAACAAGCAGAATGTTGCTGCTATATACTAAGGGCGTGTCTTAGCTGTAGCATCTTGGCTACATCCGCGACAAATTTTTTTTTTTTTTTTATAAAAAGTATAATTGATGCTATAAGGGTTATAGTGTATGTAACGTAAAAGAAAATTTATACGGATGGTCATACAAATCTGCACAAATATTCATTAAACATGTACATTCTCACGTAAAAACATGTACATCCTAGACATTAAAAACATACAGATGGTCCATAAACCTGTACGAATCATTAATATGTACATCCTCATATTAAAATATGTACATAAGGGAGAAAACATGTACATATGGCCCATACAAAATGTACAGATGTTCATTAAAACATTTACATCTCACATTTGAATATGTAATGTTGTCACATTAAAAACATGTACATTCTCCATTAAAATATGTACATACATCCTCACTTAAAAATATCATCGTATACATGTAAAAATAAATTTTTTTAAAAGTTGTCAAAACATATTCATGACTGGTCTTGTTTTGAAGAAAACTTGAATTTAATAACAGTGATATATTTTTTTTCATTTGGACTTATATATTAAAGTTATAATAATTTAAATTTTGTGGATGAGAAGAGGAAAAAATAAAAAACTTAAAAAATGGAAAAAAAGAAAACAAATATGCATAACTTACGCGTGAAGAGGAAAAAAATGAAAAAAAAATCGTGTTAATGGGGCGCGCGAGAAAAGAAAAAAATGAGGAAAAAAATTTAGAATGTAGCCAAGATGGCTACAGTTAGTTGTAGCCAAGAATTTGGCATATACTAATCACATTTGCTTCACAGGTGCGACAGGATAAAACTTCTTTTATTGCCGTCAATAGCAAAAATCATGCTACTGATTATGCTTAACGTTTGTAGACTGAAGCAACATGAAAACATAAAGTTTTGTCTAGTATATTAGACAGTGAGGAAGAAGATATGGCTAAGTATTTTACCGATTTCAGAGATGACCCATTCCCCTCCCCTTCTTCAATCTGGTGTGCAAGTGCACCAGTTACAGAAATTTATGCAACAGGAACGCAAATTCAATAAAAGAGTAAAAGAGACGCGAACACAGGGGAGGATAGAAGAGTATGTATAGCAGAAAAGTCCAAAGCTACATTGTCTTAAAGAACAGAAAGAAGAAGTTAAATTTAGAGTATTACCGGTTTTGAAACCAACTATTTTCAGCATTCCCTTCAATCTGGTTTGGAGATGCAGCAATTTCCAGTAATCTATCACTTCAGACGTGCAGTTTAAACCAAGGACAAAATGAAGGAAGGTGCTTGGCATGTATGGTTTCTGGTTCACCATTAAGGTTGCAAAATTTAACGGTTCCAGACTTACTCGACAGTCAACAAAAGAAGAGAATCCAGAGATGGAGATTGGCGCATAAGAGAATGAAGGTGGTGCAGTATGCACCTGTTCGCCAGCCAGACACAAGGAGAAGATAAAGAGAATGAAATACCCCGTAATTAAAAATAGTGATTAATTAGGCTAATGACGGTTTTAGAAGCTTAATTATGCTTAAATAATCATGAGGGAACAAATACCAAAGAAAACGGATCCTTAAAACGGATTAAAAGCACAAACGAACCTTAAAGCGCGTTTTCAAGGAAACCGGGAAAACACGACTTTAAGCGGGTCAAATAGACTCGCAATAATTTTGGTCAACCAAATAGTCATTAATAAACATTAATAAAGGTCTAGGACCAATAAAATCAATTAAACGAGAAAATAGTAAAAACTGTAAAAAACGGGAAGTTGTGGGGTGAGAGTGTAAATAAATTAAACTAGTGTGTCCACTATTAGAAATAAAATTTTTAAAACCTCCGTGAGGGAGTGTGTGGCCGGCTGCTTCTTGCCCCCCTCTCTCACTTGTTTAATTGTTTCTATATGCTACATGACAAGGCAATAAAGTAAGTGAAAAGCAAAAATTACCCTCTCCTCCTACTCCCCCTCATTTCTCTCGTACTACACCTCTCCTCTCTCTCTCTCTCATTTTCTTCTTCCTGTTTGAAGCTCTCCAATGGCGATTTGCATATCCCCTCCAGCACACCTACTTCTCTCTTCTTGTTGAGCACTCGAACCTCCACCAAAAATTACAAAATTGGTACCATTGGAATCCTCTCATCAAGGAGAACATTACCCTCTTTTCCAAATCCAAAAATACCCATTTTCATTTCCATGGGTGTTCTTGTTTTTGAAGATGAAGACCACCATTAGAAGCCTCTTCTTCACCTTGTTGGTCTAAGGTAAAAAGAAATTCGAAAAAACTAGGATTTTGGCTCTCATTTGTAAAATAGAAATTTCTAAGCTTTGAGTTGCTATTCCTTGTGTTCCCAGCCGAGTTTGGCTTCTTTTGGAGAGTGGAAATTTTGCTCTTGTGCTGTTCTAAACTCCATCTACACTCTTGCAAGGTAATGTCATTTTCTAAACCCTAAAAATTTACCTTAAAGCTTTAAGATGATTTAAGGGTTAGTTGTATTGAAATGGTGGTATGTAATGGGCTGTAGCTTTAGAGATTTGAGTTTCCCTAACCGGTTGGTCAAGAGGAAAGGAAAGGAAGGAAGAAAGAAAGAAGAAAGAAGAAAGAAGAAAGAAGGAAAAACTAGAAAGAAAATACGGTAAATTACACTCACCTTGTGTAGCTCTTGTATGCTTTATGTAATATATTTTTGTAGCTTGAAATGGGTATAGTAAATGGTGTTGAGTAGTAGTATAATGTGGAAGAAGACTAAAATGTTTTTAAGCCTTAAAAGATGATTAAAAGCTTGTACAAACCTAGATGGAAATAGATGTTGAGTGCAGGAATTAAATGGGTGTTTAATGTCTAGTAATTGTCTCGGAGAATTGTATATTAGTGTTGTTAATAAACAGGTGATATGGATGACAAAATGTGTGAACAAAACATGTGGTGAGAATGTAAAAATTTAGGGGAGACTATGTCAAATTTTACCTAGAAACTAGAACACTTAAGAGCTTAAACTAGGTAGAAAAATACCTTGAAAACAGTTTTGAAGTGGAGCTAAGTTGTGGGTAGATTAAGAGAGATAGATAATACATTTTAAACTTTAGAAATGGCATTAGGAAGGGAAACCATGAGTGGAGGAAGTGAGAACCAAAATCTGTAGCAAAACAAAACTAGGAAGAATTTATATAAGTGTTGAAATGAAACTTAGAGAATAATGTTTGTGAATTAGTATGAAAAGAAGTAATAAGTTAGTAATGGATTTAGACATGTTTAGGAGGATAATTAGGTGCTTAATTATGTGGGATTAAGTGTAAGAACAATGGGGAATTAATTGGGCAAAGATAGCATTGTAACAGATTTGGAAAATTGTAAAATCTGTAGAACTGGTAGCAGGGTCCAGGACTAAGTCCCAGACCAATACATTAAAAGAGGCCGAGAGTAAGTAGTATAGGGTGGTCCGGGACTTAGGTCCCATACAAGGACCCGGACCACCCCATTAAAACTGTCTGAAAGTTTACTAAACAGCAGGTCCGGGACTTGACTAGGGTACAAGGACCCGGACCATACTAAAAACTTGTTTGAGAGTTAGGACCCCTTTTGGTCCGGGACTTGACATATGTACAAGGACCCGGACCATGTATGAAATCTGTTTGAGAATTGAGACTACTGGGTGGTCCGGGACTTAAGACCCAGACAAGGTCCCAGACCAACCCAGAAAATGAAAAATTAATTTAAAATGTGGTTTTTAAGAAAAGGTAAAGGATGATAATGATGGTATAAGGTAATTAGTACTTAATTAATGATGTTTAAAGGTCATTAAGAGTATAAACAAGTTTTAAAAGTAATGAAGAGTAAGTAAACAATGTGTAATTTTAAGAATTGTAAAGACTTAGTAATTATAAGTCGGGAAACGTAAAAGATAAAACGAGTTAAGTTAATCATAGTTAACTAACCGCTCGATCGCATGTATGTGATAGGATTCGAATAGTCGAACACCGAAGGGAATCGGTGAGTCCAAGTCAACGGTGAACGGTATGAACTTCTCATTCCCTGTATGCTACCTTGGCTACTCTGATTTGTGTGTTTGTGTGCTAATTGATCACCTAAATAAGATAAAAAG
Source organism: Limonium bicolor (assembly GCA_023374045.1). Classification (NCBI taxonomy): domain Eukaryota; kingdom Viridiplantae; phylum Streptophyta; class Magnoliopsida; order Caryophyllales; family Plumbaginaceae; genus Limonium; species Limonium bicolor. The sequence goes on from CM041782.1 coordinate 292,129,179, forward strand.
CACGAATCAGAATTATTGCGGTACTTGTAATTATATGATATTGTTCCTTGTAGAATATTATCTTAAATCATAGTTTATATAATTCATGAAATGTATGGATGATAATGAAGTGTGTGTATGCTTGATGTACATTGTGGTGACCGAATGATATTGTGATGGACTTCTAACTGATTCCTAACAAGCTAACCAATCTAACATAAGAAATTGGTAAATTGGAATGAGTAGAAGTCTGATATAGTTTCAGCCACGCGTGAGGAGGAGGAGACACAAGAGGTTGGATCCAAATCCTGGCTTTAATCTTTTCCATGGCCCAAACCCTTAAATGGGTAGCATCCTGGATTAGTGAGCCACCTAAAGCCCGTGGTGGGACTGTAGTCCCTGCCCAGAGGTCATACCGACTTAACATGAGTATAAGTAAGTAAGTAAGAGTAAGTAAGTAAGTATGGAAAAGTAAGTAAGTATTATATGAGTATGATTGCGTAAGTAATGTGTAATGAGTAAAAGAGTAATGAACATCCGATTAACCTGGATGGGTAACTGGCTAACCATTGAAGAAGTAAGTATTGTGTATTGTATTGTTACTGTTTGGCTTGTGTATTGCCTTCAGTTGTGTGTAATGTATTTGTATGAGTTGTTATATGTACTAGCATGTATGCATGTAATAAATGAACTCCATGTACAGTCGACCAAATTAGTCGGCGTACCCTAGTTAGCACGCGGTATATGCGAAGTTTATATGCAGCGTTTTGCTGAGCCCCTTGGGGCACTGTTTTTAATGTTACAGGTGCTCGTGAAGGGTGAAGATGGTAATGAGATCAAGATGATTTCTTTTTGGTGTAATTAATAGATTGTGAATGGTGTACCAAGTTGTACACGGCTATAGGCCTTTTTGTTTAGTCGGTGTACCATGGGGTACACCCTTTTGGATAATGAATTGGTATATATGAGTAGTTTGTTTAAACTCATCATTTTTGTAAACTTGAGAAGGGATGTAATTTAACTATACTTGGATACTCGGTAATCCAGCAATGTAAGTAGATGGTATTTTGTATTTGGTAAGTAATATCGTAGCTCGGTATTCTCTTGACATCAGACCGTTACGTATGTAGTGTAAGCCTTGCTAGCCGTATGAGCAGTTAGCGGCGTTGTATCACCCGCCGTAGTATTAGTATTTTCGCTGCCAGTAGTAGGATGAACGGGACAATTAGACGGTAAGTAAGGAATTAGCGGTAGGGGTGTTACAAAAAGTGGTATTAGAGCGTAGTTACGCTCTGATGACTAAAGATTATCGAGCATAGGGATTACCGAGTTAGGATTACAACCGTTTTAAAACGGAAAACTTAGAAACCTAACTAGGAATGACCGTTGATAACAACGGATACCCTTGACGTCCTTATGGACGATACCATTGTTTAAATTCAAGACCAATGGTCATGGTGTTGCTTGCCTAATGTAAATGTTAAATGTTCAGATGTAGGACGAGGTCCAGGCCGACCCAGAGGAGGGGCTGCCGATGGACCGGGCGCATAGACGATAGCAGAGATCGTCACGGCCACGGTAGCCCAAATGCTACCTCAAGTAATCACTGCAAAACAACAAACTCAACAAAATAGCAAACTCAAACGGGACCAATCCCTCCCCCTCCACCCAGAGATGCAAATTGGGTGAAATCTATCACTAAACTCCGACCTCCATGCTTTTGAGGCGAGAGTGACCCAGCAAAGCTTGAAGCCTACATCTCCGAAATGGAGACGATATTTGAAACCCTGAAGCTCCTGCTGGAGTTCGAGTGAGAGTAGCAGCCTACTACCTCAAAGATGCCGCCATGGATTGGTGGAAGTTGGTGGAAGTTAGTAAACACGAGCATGTCAACGACCTCACATTCGACTGGGAATCCTTCACCGCTCTCCTCCGATCCAAATACTATCCAGATCACGTCAAAACCAAGAAGCGATTAGCGCTTGACGCTCTGAAGATGACAGACAGAATGTCAGTGGATGAGTAATACTGCACCTTCACCTCCATCTTTCGTCTTCTACCCGACCTTGATTACACCGGCAGGTGTTGGTTGATCGCTTCTATGGCGGTCTGAGCCATCGCCTTTGGTACGGCATGGGCTATACCAGGTTTACCTCCCTTTAGGTAAATGTTGGTTTAAACCCTCAGTACCATTGTAAATACTTAAACCTTCATCTTTATAATTAAGAATACCATCTAATACCTGAAACTTCAGGAGTGCTATCACGCGGCATCTCGCATTGAGATCACTTGCCAATTAAGGGATGAGGAGCAGGCGCTTAAGCGCAAGGCTAATAACAAGAATACCAGTGCTGAGGAGCAGAACAGGGCAAGAGCTGGAAAAAGAAGAAGGGGAAATTCTTTCAGCAATCCTAAAAGAACACCCCTAGTGAGAGTAGTGCCCATGCTGAGAAGGGCAAAGTAGCTGAGCCTCTTCAGCTTGCTTACTCTGCGCCGGTGGAAGCGAAGCCACTGAGATCACACCCGCCTAAGGGTAAACTCCTAAATTCACACTCGTATATGTATAATTATCATAACTAGTATTCCCGCACCAATGTGCTAACACTCAAGCCTCAGGTTCTGGCTCCGGGTACAACAAAAACTACTCCGACGGCCGCAGCTATGTATACAAAAGATGTAATAGGATCATCCCGGCATGGATTGCCAAGGGAGAGAAATCAGGTGCTACAACTGTCAGAAACCGGGACACCGAGCTAATATGTGCCCAGAGAATGCAAAGCCCAAAGGGAACTTCCAGAGCTATAGGCAGAGGGAAGGAAAGGAGGTTGCATCTGGCCATGCACCAGCCCAGCAGGCCCCGTAGGGATAGGGATCCCGAGGTCCTCAGAAGGGCGCACCTTAGAGGCAGCCTGCCTTGCATATTATCGACCGTGACGGGACCGGTTCTAAGTCCGGCCTAGGTAATTAACTGAAACCTTGAATCCTTGTGAAGCATGTCTAAGTATTGGAGTAATTGTTTGAATGGATGCATGAGTAGACAAACTGAAGTATGTATTGAGTATGAAATGAAGTAGTTGAGACTAGAACTCACCGTAGATGAAATTTATAACCATAGGTAGATTTAATATTTGCTACCCGATACCTTCAAACCCAAACCATGAAGACGACGACATCACCACTTACCACTACTCCAACGAGCAGTGTCAGGTCATCCGACCAGGTATGATTTTATTAAAGGGATACCTGACACTTGAAGCCCAAATTTCAATCACCCGACAATGCAACGAACTAGGAACGGGTCCAGGAGGATTTTACACACTGAATTCCCGGTGGAGCGAAGATGAAGCTGAAGATGATGTGCTCAGGAAAGGATTGGAATCCTTATACCAAGACATACCAAGAGACACAGATGCAAGACGGAGCGACGCCACCGACAATACCCCTGAATTTCAAACGCTTGTTGCATAAGCTGTAGAACTTGCACAACAATGTGAAAATGATCCGATCCCCGCACTTGAAGCGGACCTCTGTATCGTCAACTTCTATGAGAAAGAAGGACGACTTGGGTTACACCAAGATAAAGACAAGACGACGTGATCTCTTGAACAAGGAGTGCCCGTAGTGTCTTGGTCCATTGGTGATGACGTCATATTTTTGTATAGCGAGCAGAAGCGTGTGGACCTTGCACAGAAACTGGTATTGAGGTCAGGAGATGTCCTAATCATGGGTGAAAATCAAGGTTGCTGTATCACGGGATCAACAAGATCAATTTGAATACGGCACCACCGGCAATAATCAATGCCACAACACATGAAACCAGGACGCCTGAACCTTACCTTTAGAAAGTATTAAATTCGTAGTATCATGTAATATATTAGTAACGTGTATTAGAGACACGATATGTATGATGGTTGGTTTATCAATAAAGAGCAGTGTTGATTATTAAATTCCACTTGTGTCCACCCTCATTACTTACAAACTTGTGAATCAATAGGTTGTGGACTCGGTACCGAAGGTAACCTGAGTATCCTCACCGAAGCACAATCCGGTAAAAGCGGCACCATCTTAACGGGAACCTTCCCAGTGAACGACATTGAAGCCTCAGTATTATTCGACTCCGGCGCCTCTCACACCTTTGTATCACCATCATTCGCGAAGAGTTGGGGCTAGATGCGGATGAGCTACCGAACTTCTTTGTTACCTCTCGTCGAAGGAGCGAGTACGATGTACCAAGTATTATAAATCTGCCATGATCCGAATCAAAGGCTAAGAGTTTCCCATCTCCTTCATCGAATTTAATGGGTTGGATTCGACGTAATAGTCGGGATGAACTGGTTGGAGCGGCACAAGGGGCGAATCCTCTACGCCGAGCATAGATTGCTGCTCAAGAGTCCTTTTGGGGTTATAGTATCTTACCGCCAGAGACTGAGAGAGCCTTCGACTACAGTCATCTCCGTTATAACTATGTACCGGGAGCTCAGGAAAGGGCAACGATGTGTATCTTTGCTATGTACAAGACCTGGAGAGAGATCTAGAGTTCAATATCGATGTACCAATTGTATCTGAATTCCCGACGTATTTCCTAAGGAGCTACCCTGGTATCCACCTCAGAGAGCAGTAGAGTTTGAGATTGATCTCCTGCCTGGTACTGGTCCCATTGCTAAGGCACCGTACCGTATGACACCAGCAGAAATGACAGAGCTAAAAGAGCAGTTGCGCGATCTTCTCGACAAGGGTTTATACGCCCGAGCGTATCACCCTGGGGAGCACCGGTCATCTTCGTGAAGAAGAAGGACGGTAGCCTCCGACTTTGTATCGACTACGCGAATTGAATGCGGTCACCGTCAAGAATAAATACCCATTGCCACGCATCGATGACCTATTCGACCAACTGAAAGGAGCTTCAGTCTTCTCCAAGATTGACCTCCGATCTGGGTATCATCAGATTGCTATCAGAGAGTAAGATATAGAGAGACGACATTCCGTACCAGATATGGCCACTACGAATTCACAATCATGCCATTCGGTTTGTCAAACGCACCAGCAAATTTCATGGATTTAATGAATCGACTATTCAGTGAGCAGTTAGACACCTCTGTTGTTGTCTTCATCGACGACATCCTTATGTATTCTAAATCAACAGAAGAACATAAAATTCATCTCAGAAAGTACATGAGACACTGCGCGAGAACCAGCTTTATGTGAAGTTCTTCAAATGCGAGTTCTGGCTAGATCAGGTATCATTTCTCGGTCATGTCATCTCGAGCGCGGGTATTGCAGTTGATCCATCTAAGATTGAAGTTGTACGATCATGGCCTAGACCTAAGGCTGTTACCAACCTTCGTAGCTTTCTTGGTCAAACCGGTTACAACCGGAGATTTGTAAAAGACTTCTCGAAAGTCGCTAAGCCCATGACTACCTTGATGAAGAAAGATGCACCGTTTGTGTGGATAGACGAGTGCGAGGTATCCTTCCAGAGCCTAAAAGACTCATTGACCTCAGCGTCGATTCTCACACTTCCAGAGGGCACAGAGGGATTTGAGGTATATTGTGATGCATCAGGCAAGGGAATGGGATGTGTACTCATGCAGCATGGCAAGGTTGTAGCCTACGCCTCCCGCCAACTGAAAAAGCGTGAGGAGAATTACCCAACTCACGATCTAGAGTTAGGAGCCATTGAATTTGCCTTGAAGATATAGCGACACTATCTCTATGGGGTAAGCATCACCATCTACTCCGACCACAAGAGCTTACAGTATGTATTCACGCAAAAAGAACTGAATTTGAGACAGAGAAGGTGGATAGAGTTTCTCTCAGATTACGACATCGACCTGCAGTATAAAGAAGGGAAGGCAAACATTGTGGCCGACGCCCTGAGCCGTCGAGCACACTCGCTCCATTCGCTACTTGCTTCTTCTAGCTTGGTTGACGAGGTGTGAGACGCTCAGTTGAGTGACCCTTACATGACCGAAATCAGATAAAAGATCACCGACGGTACCTTTGAGAAAAAGAAGTATGACTTCAAGTTGGATGAAGACGGTCTGATTCGGCTGAATGGCAGGCTATGCGTCCCCCAAAGCAATGTTGAGCTGAGGGATCACATCCTGCGAGAGTCACACAGTTCTACCTTATCCATCCATCCAAGAGCCTCCAAGATGTACAAAGACATGAAGAGGTACTTTTGGTGGTCAGGAATGAAATCCAATGTGACAGAGTATGTGCTAAGATGCTTAACATGTTAGAAAGTAAAGTTTGAACATCGTAGACCGGGCGGAATGGTACAATCGATGCCAATTCTGGAGTGGAAATTCCACGATATCTCCATGGATTTTGTTGCTGGACTCCCACCTGCTAGGGGATGACTCAACATGATCTGGGTTGTAGTCGATCGCCTCACCAAGTTGCCCGATTCATACCCGATGAAGGACACCCTGGAAGGTAGCGAAGCTCGTGGAGCTATTTGACAAGGAGATATTAGACACCACGGAGTCCCGAAGACTATAGTATCTGACCGTCAACACCAGATTTTATTTCGAGATACTGGAGAGCTACACGGGAAGCGTTGGTACGAATTGAAGCTGAGTACCCCTTCCATCCACAAACTGACGGTCCAGACAGAAAGGACCATCCAGAACACTGGAGGACATGCTTAGAGCATGTGCCTTAGACTTTCAGGGGAGTTGGATGATAAGCTTTCAACTTATCAGTTCTCATACAATAATAGGCTATCATGCTTCGATTAAGATGTCACCTTTCCAAGCTCTATATGGTAGACCTTGCCATACCCCCTTGTGTTGGGATGAGTCGAGTGAAGCAGTCATCATTGACCGGAGTACCTTGAACAAGTCCAAGCGGAAGTGCAAAAAATTCGAGCTAACATGAAAGTAGCCCAAGATAGATAGAAATCCTATGCGGATGTGCGACGACACAACCTTGAGTTCGCTGTTGGTGACCAGTGTTCTTGCGCGTTTCACCTATGAAGGGCGTATTCCGATTTGGCCAAAGGGCAAGCTGAACCCGAAATTTGTAGGGTCCGTACAACTATCACCAGAGAGTTGGATTTTGTAGCCTACAGGTTAGCTTTACTTGAAGACTTAGGGCGTGTCCATGATGTCTTTCATGTGTCACAACTCAAGAAGTACATTGCCGATCCTTCTCATGTCCTAGAGCCCAGCGATTATCCATTGAGCCGACCATGGATATGTTGAGACTCCTGTTAGAATTCTTGATACGAAGACTAGAGACACTCGCCATAAGTCTGTGCGAATGGTGAAGGTCTTATGGTTCAATCATGATGTCGAAGAAGCGACATGGGAGTTAGAAGACGCCATGAAGGCGAAGTAACCCCCAGTTGTTCATAGACTTGATAGTCTAGTAATTAGCGGTACGGGGTGTACCCCTTTTAAGGGGTAGAGCCGTTTTGCTTTTCCATTGCTTTGGTTTAGCATTGCATAGTGTGTATGTATTGTATATGTTTTGATGGCACATGTAGTGTGAAGTGTATTGAGTATGTATGTGTAATGTGTAATGTGTAATGTATTGGTGTGTATGTACAATGTGTAATGTATCAGTGTTGTGTATTGTGAATGACGTGAATGAATTGTGTATCGTGTATGGTACTTACGTATTGTGCTTGATTGTCTATGCTTGTAATGTAGAGAAAGTAAACACCCCGTAGGTGGTAGTAAGACACAGATGGCAATTGGTTTTGCCAAATGAATATAATTATTAAACCATTAACCTTGAGCAACTTTGAGGGCAAAGTTCCTTAATGGGGTAGATTGAAATACCCCGTAATTAAAAATAGTGATTAATTAGGCTAATGAAGGTTTTATAAGCTTAATTATGCCTAAATAATCAAGAGGGAACAAATTTTGAAGAAAACGGATCCTTAAAAACGGATTAAAGCACAAACGAACCTTAAAGCGCGTTTTTCGAGGAACTGGGAAAACGCGACTTAGGGATCAAATAGACTCGTAATAATTTTGGTCAACCAAATAGTCATTAATAAACATTATGAAGGTCTAGGACCATAAATCATTAAACGAGAAAATAGTAAAAACTGTAAAAACGGGAAGTTGTAGGGTGAGTGTAATAAACTAAACTAGTGTTGCCACTATTAGAAATAAAATTTTTAAAACCTCTGTGAGGGAGTGTGTGGCCGGCTGCTTCTTGCCCCCCCTCTCTCACTTGTTTAATTGTTTCTAATATGCTACATGACAAGGCAATAAAGTAAGTCAAAAAGCAAAAATTAACCCTCTCTCTCCTACTCCCCCCTCATTTCTCTCGTACTGCACCTCTCTCTCTCTCTCATTATTTTTTCTTCTCTTTGAAGCTCTCCAATGGCGATTTGCATAACCCCTTCAGCACACCTACTTCTCTCTTCTTGTTGAGTACTCAAACCTGCACCAAAAATTACAAAATTGGTACCATTGGAATCCTCTCATCAAGGAGAACATTACCCTCTTTCCAAATCCGAAAAATACCCATTTTCATTTACATGGGTGTTCTTGTTTTTGAATATGAAGACCACCATTAGAAGCCTCTTCTTCACCTTGTTGGTATAAGGTAAAAGAAATTGTAAAAACTAGTATTTTTGGCTCTCAATTGGAAAATAGAAATTTAAGCTTGAGTTCCTATTCCTTGAGTTCCCAGCCGATTTTGGCTTCTTTTGGAGAATGGAAATCTTGCTCTTGTGCTGTTCTAAACTCCATCTACACACTTGCAAGGTAATGTCATTTTCTAAACCCTAAAAATTTACCTTAAAGCTTTAAGATGATTTAAGGGTTAGTTGTATTGAAATGGTGGTATGTAATGGGTATGTAGCTTTAGAGATTTGAGTTTCCCTAACTGGTTGGTCAAGAGGAAAGAGGAAGAAAGGAAGAAGAAGAAAGAATAAAGAAAGAAGAAAAACTAGAAAGAAAAACAGGTAAATTACACTCACCTTGTGTAGCTCTTGTATGCTTTATGTAACAATTTTTGTAGCTTTAAATGGGTATAGTAAATGGTGTTGTAGTAGTATAATGTGGAAGAAGACTAAATGTTTTTAAGCCTTAAAAGATGATTAAAAGCTTGTACAAACCTAGATGGAATAGATGTTGAGTGCAGGAATTAAATGGGTGTTTAATGTCTAGTAATTGTCTGGAGAATTGTATATTAGTGTTGTTAACAAACAGGTGATATGGATGACAAAATGTGTGAAAAAACATGTGGTGAGAATGTAAAATTTAGGGAGACTATGTCAAATTTTACCTAGAAACTAGAACACTTAAGAGCTTAAACTAGGTAGAAAAATACCTTGAAAACAGTTTTGAAGTGGAGCTAAGTTGTGGGTAGATTAAGAGAGATAGATAATGCATTTTAAACTTTAGAAATGGCATTAGGAAGGGAAACCATGAGTGGAGGAAGTGAGAACCAAAATCTGTAGCAAAACAAAACTAGGAAGAATTTATATAAGTGCTAAAATGAAACATAGAGAATAATGTGTGTTAATTAGTATGAAATGAAGTAATAAGTTAGTAATGGATTTAGACATGTTTAGAGGCTAATTAGGTGCTTAATTATGTGGGATTAAGTGTAGGAACAATGGGGAATTAATTGGGCAAAGATAGCATTGTAAACAGATTTGGAAAATTGTGAAATTTGTAGAACTGGTAGCAGGTCTGGGACTTAAGTCCAGGACTAGTCCCAGACCAATACATTAAAAGAGGCCGAGAGTAAGTAGTATAGGGTGGTCCGGACTTAGGTCCCATACAAGGACCCGGACCACCCCATTACAACGGTCCAAAGTTTACTAAACAGCAGGTCGGGACTTGACTAGGGTACAAGGACCCGGACCATAATAAAAACTTGTTCGAGAGTTAGGACCCCTTCTGGTCCGGGACTTGACATATGTACAAGGACCCGGACGATGTATGAAATCTGTTCGAGAATTGAACCACAGGGTCGTCCGGGACTTAAGACCCGACAAGGTCCCGGACCAACCCAGAAAATGAAAAATTAATTTAAAATATGGTTTTAAGAAAAGGTAAAGGATGGTATAAGGTAATTAGTACTTAATTATTGATGTTAAAGGTCATTAAGAGTATAAACAAGTTTTAAAAGTAATGAAGAGTAAGTAAACAATGTGTATGTGTAAGAATTGTAAAGACTTAGTAATTATAAGTCGGGAAACGTAAAAGATAAAACGAGTTAAGTTAATCGTAGTTAATTAACCGCTCGATCGCATGTATGTGATAGGATTCGAATAGTCGAACACCGAAGGGAAGTCGTGAGTCCAAGTCAACGGTGAACGGTATGAACTTCTCATGTCCTGTATGCTACCTTGGCTACCCTGATTTGGTGTTTGTGTGCTAATTGATCACCTAAATAAGATAAAAAGCACGAATCGGAATTATTGCGCTACTTGTGATTATATGATATTGTTCCTTGTAGAGTATTATCTTAAATCATAGTTTATAATTCATGAAATGTATGGATGATAATGAAGTGTGTGTATGCTTGATGTACATTGTGGTGACCGAATGATATTGTGATGGACTTCTAACTGATTCCTAACAAGCTAACCAATCTAACATAAGAAATTGGTAAATTGGAATGAGTAGAAGTCCGATATAGTTTCGGCCACGGTGAGGAGGAGGAGACAAAAGGTTGGATCCAAATCCTGGCTTTAATCTTTTCCATGGCCCAAACCCCTTAAATGGGTAGCATCCGGGTTAGTGAGCCACCTAAAGCCCGGTGGTGGGACGGTGTAGTCCCTGCCCAGAGGTCATACCGCCTTAACATGAGTATAAGTAAGTAAGTAAGAGTAAGTAAGTAAGTATGAAAAGTAAGTAAGTATTGTATGAGTATGATTGCGTAAGTAATGTGTAATGAGTAAAAGAGTAATGAACATCCGATTAACCTGGATGGGTAACTGGCTAACCATTGAAGAAGTAAGTATTGTGTATTGTATTGTATTACTGTTTGGCTTGTGTATTGCCTTCAGTTGTGTGTAATATATTTGTATGGATGAGTTGTTATATGTACTAGCATGTATGCATGTAATAAATGAACTCCATGTACAGTCGACCAAATTAGTCGGTGTACCCTAGTTAGCACGCGGTATATGCGAAGTTTATATGCAGCGTTTTGCTGAGCCCCTTGGGGCACTATTTTAATGTTACATGTGCTCGTGAAGGGTGAAGATGGTAATGAGATCAAGATGATTTCTTTTTGGTGTAATTAATAAATTGTGAATGGTGTACCAAGTTGTACACGGCTATAGGCCTTTTTGTTTAGTCGGTGTACCATGGGGTACACCCTTTTGGATAATGAATTGGTATATATGAGTAGTTTGTTTAAACTCATCATTTTTGTAAACTTGAGAAGGGATGTAATTTAACTATACTTGGATACTCGGTAATCCAGCAATGTAAGTAGATGGTATTTTGTATTTGGTAAGTAATATCGTAGCTCGGTATTCTCTTGACATAGACCGTTACGTATGTAGTGCAAGCCTTGCTAGCCGTATGGGCGGTTAGCAGCGTTGTATCACCCATCGTAGTATTAGTATTTTCGCTGCCAGTAGTAGGATGAACGGGACAATTAGACGGTAAGTAAGGAATTAGCGGTAGGGGTGTTACAAAGAATGAATAGAGCACATAGTATATTGTGGTGCTGCAACTAAAATCTTGTATGTGAGAATGTAACAATCGATTCTAAAATCAATTGTTTTAACCCCTATTTCAGTCTGGAGTGCGAGGGGTAGCAGCTTGGGGTTACAGTGATTTGTCACTTCAAAGGCACAGATGCAACCAGAGGATGAAGAGAGGTGCAACATACATATACGTATAGCTGGGTTGCAAAAATACCGAAAATGAATAGTATGGACAATGGTGCAGAGCTAAGTTCCTTGTCTGCTGTTTTGGGTTGCAAAATCATCGGTAATGAAGAGAATAAAGATAGATACAAATGACATAAGGGGGTTATAGAAGTGCAGTGCGTGTTCCTTGTTCGCTGAAGAAATGCAGCAAGAGAGTTAGAGCATGTAAGTTCCGCCGGTGAGGGTTGCTTCAGGAAGAAGATGGAGTGTGAGGAATTGAGAGTAACAATTAAGGTTTGGAAACTGAAGATATGAAGTGGAGGCGCCTAGTGTGTAGAGTCCTTACGCTAGTTAGGGTTTCAAAATATCAAGCGATAGTTTAGTAATTGAGAGGAAATAAGTAAAAGGAGTGAGCTTATTTGACTCATTTCCAATATTCACAAAGGGGTAGTTCGATGCTCACTTTTCGTGGGTTTTTGATGAATCATGCACATAAAGGCCCGACTGTTCAAAAAAATCGGCTTCAAAAGTAGCATATTAAGCTAAAAAAATGACCTTTATCATAACATGGGTAAAACCTGCATTTAGGTTGTTAAAGCTATTTGTGTAAATCTCATACAGGAAATGATTACGTTTTAACCCCCATTTTCAGAAGATTTCACTCTCCTCTATGGGACGAGAATCACTATCACTCATCGTCCTCATTTGACAGGATCATAACCCTACCCTTTCTGCATATTGAGAAATGCATTTAACATCGTCGACACCTAAAGAGACCTCCACAATAGGGTCGATGATAAAATTGAGTCAATAAACAGTGAAGAAATGGATAGGGTGCTGGAAATCAAACACTCTTACTAGACGTTCTTTCGTTGCTGGAGTGAACTATTGCAGACCGAAGAAGAACGTCGACTTCCAATTGTTGTGGCTGAAAAAATGGATGGGGTATTTCTGTCTTTTATGGACAAATGTCCATCTAATGTTAATCGCAACCGAATAGCCATAATTGTCAATGACAAATTAATCTTCACTTTCATCCGCATTCAGTAGAGACATTAATCCCCACCATTATGAATGGTAATTCTAAAAAGCCACCATCGAACGGCCCCAAAGTCACTTAAATTAAACAAGTATGTTAGTTTGCCTCACACTAACACATTAATCCGTTTTATTTCTTCTGGTAACAATGTATATTACATGTTACTCATTATCTATTTTATTTACACTTTGTAAATATACAATTTAATTTCATTATTTAATGTAAGGTTTAATAATCCTTTTTAACCTGATATTCATAAAATAATTATAATTAAGACTCCATACTTTTTCTTAGGTTATATAGATTTTTACATAACCCATTGTTGGAATATCTTAGCCTTAACTAATTATTTAATTAAATCTTAAGGGTATTTCAATTAAAGTGTATTCCTTGTGTTTTTGAGTAATTTGGTATACTTTATTATTCATTGTCATTATATAAAGTATACTACATAATTCTCTCACATGATTTGTGATCTTAATTCATGTATTAATGTGTTACGTGTTACATTAATTTTATGAGTTTTTTTCTCCTTATTAATCTTCCCTCTTTAGTCCATTATTTCATGTGGAGTTTAGTGCCCATTTTGGACTATACATATTTGTTTATGTATATATGTATGTTTAGAGGTTGTGAAATTCCTTAATGAATTAGGCTCATTAGCCTTTATCATTCTATAACTAATCATTAATTAAGCTCTTTCCTTTAGCTAACCCCTTGTTAATTAAGGTAGCTAATGTCTAGGGTATTTCACTTAGTTATTACACTCAGATTATAAGTGGACCTAGATCCCGATCAGATCCTAATCAACCCGAATCAACATGGGATAATGGTTCTAAATCGAGGCTCACAGTGAGGTACAATGGTATACCCTCATCCATAGTCTCTAATAGAGATTCTTAGTTCTTGTCTAGATTCGGGAAGATGGTTCAGCAAACGTTAGGCCCAAATTTGAAGATAAGCATTGCTTTTAAATCAGCTACTGATGTTCAAACTGAGAGAACCATCTAGACTTTTGAAGATATGCATTGATGTTGTGTTATGGACTTCCAAGATTCTTGGGTAGACAAGTTACATCTGATTGAGTTCTCTAACAATATTAGTTACCATGCTAATTAAGATGGCCCTGTATGAGGCACTATATGATAGGAAGTGTAGAACCTCTTTGTGTTGGAGTGATATAGCGAAACATTGGTTCTATGGTCGGATATGATTGAGGACACATTGAAGCATGTAAGGCTCATTCAAGAGAGCATGAAGGCTTCCCAAGATAAGCAGAAGTCTTATGCTGACCTTAAGAGAAGGTCTGTTGAGTTTAAGGTAGACGAGAAAGCCTTTTTGAAGATTACTTCTACTCGTGGGGTGATGAGATTGGAAAGAAGGGGAAGTTGATCCAAAATTTTATTGGTCCCTATGAGATCTTGGAAATGATTGGTAAGGTAGATTATAAGCTAGTGTTACCTATGGAGTTGGAAAAGGTTCATAAAGTGTTTCATGTCTCGCAACTGAAGAAGTACATTCATGACCTTTCTCATGTCATCCTAGAAGAGGTAGTAGAAATGGATCCCAACTTGATCTATGAGGAGTGACCCATCAAGATACTCAATGAAAAGACCAGGGAAACTCGGTCTAAAGTGACCAAGATGGATAAGGACTATGGTCTAATGATGGTGTTGAGGAAGCTATTTGAAAGGTGGAGTCCGAAATAAGGAATAATTTCCAAATTTATTTTGTGGCATTTATTTAATTACGAGGTCGTAATTTTCCTTTTAAGAAGGGTGTAATGGCGAGGATGAATTTCCAAACTAACCAAATGAATCACATCCGATTAGTTGTTATCTCTTGAGTAAAGTTCTTTGCTATGATCTGTTGTCATTGGTAATGGTGACTTATGTGTAACACCTCATATGTGTAACTGTCCAGCAACCTAGCTCACAAGCCATTCGAGTTTAAAAATTAGACACTTTAAGCCTTTTGTCCCCACTTGGACCTAAAAGTAAAAGACCTTGTTATTGTAGTCAGTCCATATGTATCCTTATAAACCACTCACATTACTACTCATATCCCGATGTGGGATGGGGTATTACATACTCCCCCAGTCATAGAACGAGACGTCCTTATCGCAAGCCTAACATTCAAGTCCCATGGACATCCTCGGTAGGTGTCAGGTATCCCATCCCGGCGTGGTCCCAAGTCAGCTCTGATACCATATGTAACACCTCAAATGGGTAACTGTTCAACAACCTAGCTCCCAAGCCATTTGGGCTTGAGAAATATCCACTTTAGACCTTTTGTCCTCATTTAGACCTAAAAGTGAGAGACAATATTATAGTAGTCAGTCTATATGTATCCTTATAAACCACATATGTAACTACTCATATCCCAATGTAAGATGGGGTATTGCATCATGTTTATATCTTGGTATTCTATGATATATGTTGTATGAATTTGTAGTAATGGTTATACAATGGTATTTAGTTGAATGGTTGGTACCATGTAGGTACTCAGTAATGATTATTATCGATTTTCATGGTTACCAACTGAAATGGTGTAATAATGGAATAATTTGATAAATGTGTGTTTGATGCTCTATGAATGTGGTGAACCTGAAGGTTGAACTTGGTCTTGGCCAGATCAAGGGATAAATGGACACAGAATGGGGTGGAAAAGTAATTCAACTTTGGCACTAGCTATGTCAAGGTTGGGTGATCCTTGAAGCTCTGTGCAGCTTGGTATGAAAAATTAATGATAATGGGATTTTGTTTACTTTTGATTGATGTGGAGGCTCAGTGTTGTCCGTTCTTTGATAAAATCTAATTATGGAAATCATGTAAGTGTATTGGAATGCTTACGAGCATGTGGTTAGGGTGACCTGCATTGCCACATAGGTTGGGCGTTATTGAGAATGAGAATAGTAAGGGATATGAATCCCTAATGTTGACTTGTGAGTCCTATAAATTTTGAACATCATAGGAGGGAGCTCAAGGTTTGGGTAAAATATTTCTTTTAAATGGGAGGTAGTGAATTACCCCAAAATTCTGTTTACGTGCTTTAAGACCTTAAAGCATAGTTTTGGTCGTTTCTAAGGGTAAAAGGAGAATATACCCATAAGGAAGTGGTTTTGAGGGATGGGATGTATTCCATTGGGTTTATAATGTCCTTTTTCTTAAGTTGAGCCAAAAGGGTATTTAGACCTAGGGTTGACTTTGAGCAGGCATCTTGGTAATTTTACCCAAAATCTATAATTTTAATTTGGGTTGACTTATAATAATTATTTAGGTTCATGATAATGACTCCACAAAATTTTGGGTAAATTCGAGTTTAACTCTAATCAAAATTACCAATTTACTCTTAGTGCACGAAAATGTCAATTTTGCCTTAAGGTGATATTTTGACATTTGGAATTCCTTTTTCTTTTGATTCACAACCCTTCCCTCTTTGATAACTCAAGAAATTGAAAATTTAAGTTACCTATACTTTTTATTCAGCCTTTACTAACTTAACTTTCCAACTTCCTTAAGTCACCTAAATTACAAAAGTTTTATTTTAATTCTCTCTCCTCTCAAATCACAACTTCAAAGATTGAAATTTGTGTATTCCTTCTCCTTATTTTTCCTATATTCGGCTCCATTGCTAGGGGTGTGCAAACGGTTAGAACAGATATCCGTTAACCGAAGTTTGGAAAAAAAATACGGTGTTCGGTTATAACCGTTTTAACCGTTAACCGTTTTACAAACTATACTGATATCCGTTAACCGCCCCGTAACCGAACTTTTTAAATTAATCGAAATAACCGAACATTTGAACATAACCGAAATAATCGTTTTTTCTATCATAACCGAAATAACCGTATTTTCTATCATAACCGAAATAACCGTATTTTATAACATAAATGAAATAATCTAACTAAAATAAAAACATCTACCCATTCATCACGCTTGATGCACGAAACCATGAGCAGCAGATGCATCAAACTAAAATAACAACATCTACCCATTCTTACTGGTTAAAAAATAAGGATAAAAAAATATATTTTTTTCATAAAAAACTTCGGTTATTATGGATAACCAAAGTTTGAGGTTTAATATCCGTTAACCGCCCCGTTTTAAAGTACGGATATCCGTTTTAACCGAAATAACTGAACTTTTGTAAAACGGTTAAAAAAACGGTGATCGAATCCAGAAAAAAACGGTTATTTCGGTTATCCATTCTAACCGCCCCGTTTGCTCACCCCTATCCATTGCAGAACCTACAAGGGTTAGAATTTCATCCTTACTCCTTCATCGATTTACGCATACTATTTCCTTTCTTTGGATTGAAAATTCCATAATTCTCTTTTATTCCTTCATTATT
Organism: Limonium bicolor; assembly: GCA_023374045.1. Lineage (NCBI taxonomy): Eukaryota > Viridiplantae > Streptophyta > Magnoliopsida > Caryophyllales > Plumbaginaceae > Limonium > Limonium bicolor. The sequence continues at coordinate 292,146,353 of CM041782.1, forward strand.
TCTGGGTAAGCTCTCTCACTCTTTTTCATGAGTTTAGTCCTTGCTATCTCTTATATCTCTTCTTAGAGTGGTTGCGGGTAATTAGAGGACGAACAAGTGTGATTTGGAAGGGTATTGGATGGTGACGAATTGGGTATGGTTTCTGCTTGATTTTTACAGAATAAATTTAAGGCTGCGTTCGGCATGGTTGTTTTGTGGTTGTTTTTGTTTGGCTGTTTTGTGGTTGTTTTATATGTGGCAGTATATTATTGGAGTAGAATGTAGGACCCACGTGGGACCCACGCGGGGACCACCCCCAAAACAACCAACTTTCCGCCATGACCGAACGCAGGCTTTTGACTTGATTATTGATATGTTGTTGATTGTTATGATTAAATCTTGGAGGGTGATTGACCGGTTGTTTGTTGGAAGTGCTTGGTGTACCCTTGTCTTTAAAGAAGGTAACCTAGACATCTAGTTGTCTTTAGTGGATGACTATACTTGTTTTACATGTTGGATTATGAGCTATACTTTTGTGAATCTTAACAGATGTTAGGTAAGGTGTTGGTGCTGATTGTCTAAATGGCATGACACAAGAAGTGATGGATTGACATGGTATGGAGTTTGAGGTAATGGAATCGTTAAGAGTAAAGTTTAATAATAGATGTGGGTTTTGATATGGTAAAGTATCATGATTTTTTTCGGATTGGATTTGGAAAGTGATTCATTTGGTTAGTTTGGACTAAGGTCCCATGTGATGGAATTATTACCAAAGGGGTCGTAGACCATGCAGTTCTTTGTCATAAGATCGGTGTACCTGCAAGTATTTATGAATATTTTTGGACTCGATAGAGTTTTTTACTCTAGTTTTCCCACCTCTTGTAGTTGACGAACTCTTGGGGGTGTGCACACTAAAGGACTAGAGCAGGATAGCACTCTCGTGGACAGAGTGTGGCTTGGGATCCAGGCAAGATCCCATTGTTTGAACTTGTGTTTATATGGACTGTCTTGAATTGTGATTTAATTTACGGATTGTCTTGTTATTGATTTATGGAATGAACATTGATATCGTATCTAGTTGTGGAGTTTGAAAAAGTGTTAATGACTATAAGCCATATCTTTCGTATTAATAGTTATTATATGTTGACTCCTAATGCTAGTGTTACTCAGTTTTACTGATGATTGCTTTCTTTGTGTGTTTCTTATGTGTTTCTGAACATGAGAAGATTGAGATAGAGAGAAGGGACTTGGGGAGTGGTTGCCTCAAACCTTAGGTGTTAGAATAATTAGGGACAAAGTCTTGAACCAGTCTAGAATACAAGTTTGATTTGAAATAGAATTTGGTTGTATTGGAATAAAGTGAAGAGAACGGACTTAATTTATGTCCTAAGTTAATCAAGGTTAAGTCCTCTTAAGCAGTACATATTCCTTTGCCTAGTATTGTTTATAAGACGATATACATTAACTTTGTGCCTTAGCGCTCTTTTGAGCATGTCGGTAACACCAGGATAAATAGGTCTCCACTGCCAACGTTAGGACTCAAATTTAAGGGTGTTACAACAAGGATCTTTCCATACTCTTACCTCTCTTTGTTGACCGATCAAGAATTCAACTAACACCTTCACATTCTCTTGACCACCAGAGGTCATTTAATAACTCGATCCACTAACCAGTACCTTTAACTGGTTGTAGGCCACAACACGTTCCTGATAGGTAGTGGGTGTGTCTCACTGGCAGAACTAATGAACTACAAGTGAATAACTTAAGGGTGGTAAAAGAGTGTTAAGTACTTTAAACTGGAACCTCTATTCAATTGAGTATTACACCTCGCAATCACTCAATTTCCCTCCGCCCAATTCCCTTGGACTCGGGATAGTTTAGCACTTATCACCGATGCCCTTCTACCCCAGCAGTCCCACAACTTCTCTCTAACTATCCTAGCTACCCTGTGTTCTCAACAATATGAGTCACACTCGAGTCGCTCACACTACTGCTCACTCTACAAGACTCACTTACACTCTGAGACTGAAGCTAGCACTTAGCTCAACTCTTACAAACCTAATTTTCTCTCTAACCTCTATGCCCGTAACTCGGGGTTTCAATAACATTCCCACAAATGTAATCTGAGTTACATTTATGTAGAATCAAGTTGCTTCTAGCTGATTTGTAGAGTTCAAATAACTTCTTCAGCTACTTGGAAATCCTCGCATGCCATTGGTTGACCACCTGCTGGTCGGTGCTTCTAGGCAACAAGTGGAGGACTCTTGTAGGCTAGCTGAAAGGCAACATGCAGGCGCAAGTTGAGATTCCAACTACCAAAATTTTTCAATTTTGGCTCCAGAAATTATCATCTTGTTGATTTCCTAGAAGTTTCCTAAGAATGATTGCAGCATACAAGTGGTCCATATTATCAACCACATCATCAGTTCCGGTACATGAGGGTGAGTCTTCTCCAAGCTTCGCCCTGAGCGATCGTGGACAGATGCCCGACTGTTGGGCACTGGTCCAACTGAAAAATCCACTTGCAACCAAGTGATTCTAACAATCTTTATTCCTTAAACACTTGAACAAAGTTCAATAAGGACATTTACTATCATCAAAATCTCAAGGGACTTGTTCTAACAGTATCATGGACAAATCATAACACCCATCCCCTTAAGGCACACACATGGATAGACTTAGGTTTACCTTTTAGGTTGACCTAGCTTGGGTCTAAGATCTTTTCCTTCAGTTCAAGCCCTAGTGTTGTCCCCAGTGTCTAAGGAATTCACATAACATTCAAATAGCAGGACAATCAATAACCGTTCAACATTGCTCAAAGAGAATGCAAGTATGCACACTTCTCTTTCGTCCAAAAATTGGCACTAAGTCACCCTAGGCCTTCAACTCACTTCTAAACATTTCTATATACTTCTATTATATCATTCCAGGTTTCAAACATCAAAATAGTTTCAAGAATGACCCCCCCCCCCCCATTTTAAAGTTCATTTTCGGCCAGAGAAGTCCATGGAAAGAGATGAAAATACAACTTCCACCAAATCCAACAAGAAGTGGTTCAAACTTAAGGCTTAAAGTTAATATGAAGCTTTAATGAAGGCCTTAAGCCTAAAAACGATTTTAAAGGTGTTGAATTAGCACAACCTTACCATATGAATAGGAAAAATGGTGGTGAAGAAGATGATGATCCCTAGCTCAAATCGAAGCTTCGAGAAGGAAGTTGTCTTTAATTGCCAACAACCGCTAATAATCAACTTAAGGTGAAGATTTGGAGTAAGAGAAAGGAAGAAAAAGGGTTCAACTTGCTGCTACTCTTGCTGGTCGTGCTTGTACATAGGATTGGAGCTAGGAGAAATAAAACGTGGAAATACAATATAGGTGAAGGAAAGAGAAAGAGAGAGGAAACTTATGGAAGAAGGAGGCATGTGACTATCACATGTCCCTAATTAGCTCGTTTAGCTAATAAAAAATGCCCCTCAATATCCTAAAATTGGATTTCAAACCCTCCTTTTGAAATTCTAGAAATCGCCAAAAATGGACATAATAAGTTTTTGCTATTTTAGGCAAAAATCTTTAAGCCTTTAAATCTCCACACTTGACCAAACTTGGCTTTTCTTTCCAAATATCTTCTCCATCATTACAATAGCTTAAAATTCTAGTTGGTGATTTGAAATCATCTTTTAAAGTCGAAGTATTTCAAACCACTCAAAATTACCTTAATGCCCCTAAGGCAAAAATGTGAAATATAAGCAAACAACTTCCAAGAGAATTACTTTGGAAGCTTCATTCCAATCTAGAAGTGATCCGGGAGGATTACTCCGGAGACTTGACTCCAGTCTGGCTTGACCAGTTTAGCTTGATACCAATGTAACATCCCTAATCCTAATCTTGTATTATCGTAAGTCGTAGCATAATTAAAAACAAAATTCGCAGCGGAAATTTAAACTAACTAACGCCTGGGTCTTACACGCCGTCACTCACCCTTGTGAGTAACTAGGCAACCTCATACCGTCAACTAAACATAATAAATATAGCCGTTGTGATGACTAGATACTGACCAACCATAGTTTACAATACAATCCCAAAACCAAATAAGTGAGCTACTAATCCAAAATACGTCCGAATTCCCAAAATGTAATACATGACGAATTTAAAAGCGCAATACCCAAAAACACACTAATTACTTTGCACCCCACACTCCGGCTTCACAACCCGATCAATAACCTGTAATGTGTTGGCCCAAAAAGGGCTCAGAAAACTACGCTGGATGCTAAAGTGTAATCTTAGAATCAATTGGATCCCTTAGGTCATTTAGCCATCTTAACATGGGGTTCATTTCATGCTTTTCCAATTTACAAATAACAATAAATAGCTGTAATTGCATAAATAAGCACACAATAGATCATTCAACAATGTCACCACATAATCATCCAATGGATCAATAAACAATAACAAATGAGATACGCGTTTTAATTAATCATTCTCGTTGCTCAGCCTTAAGGTCCCATTATTCCTTTAACCAACCACTTAACCATTCAATTAATTACCACCTCGGGTGTCAAGTTAGGGCAACCCTTCATAACTTGTTAGTGTTTGAAAACACTGGACGATAGTCCCTGGGAACCAAATAATGGAACCATTCGCTAGCCGACCCTCTAGTCCTGGACTTATCTCATTTGCCTTTGAAGGTGTCCAATTCGGCCGAAGCCTGCACCAACAGTAATGCCCTATGCCATCATCGAATGTGGATGTATGGATTTCCTTGAGTGACTCTTGATAGTAGTCCCTTGAAGTGATCACGCTGCGCAACTAGAAAGTCGAGACTAACTGGATTTCCTCCTCCAAACCATCATGTAACTAAATTCTTTTAACCAGTAACCTAAGATCAAATCTTTAGGTTTAAGACTATCTTACTTGACTGCCAATTAGGTTCTTGTGATACCTAAAGGTCGTCTAAGTCATATTCCAGTTTAGTTGTATAACCTTCCAATCTAAAAGAAGTTCACGTAATAATGAAACACAATGGTGTCGAGCAATACAATTTACATGGTCACACACATAAATCATAGATATCACTCTTGCAGGTAAACACACAACGTCTGGACCCAAGGAAACCCTCAGGATGTTCATACCACACAATTAACATACCGTTCACCGAAGTAATTGCTAGTGTGACGATTCACGCTCTCCAGTAATCCCTTGAAGTACTGGTTTACGCAAATGCATATACCGAATAACGTAATACGACTAACACTAGTTACTACGGTATTTTAATACAGAGCTAATACCCCGGTATTCTAACCCCGTATGTTCATTAGTTTCCATGGGTTATTAAACGTGATTCAAGATTGTTTAAACAATTCATTTTTCTATGTAGTAATTACATGTGATAATGACTCTCCAATATATATCATATCTCTAACTCATTGATTATAGCTTATTAATCGTTGCCATGTATTCCATATGTTTATATAATTCGAAGCGAATTATAATCCCAACTTAATGTAATGATATCCTATCATTTTATGTGAGACACATTAAATCTTGTTATTGTTAGCATTCACATGTTACTAAGATTGAAATCTCAATTCTATATATTGCTACATATCATGTCGTAAATGTATTATATTGTTTCTTTTACTTTACAAGGTATTATTTATATCATTTAACTCCCTTACAACACACTTCCTCATACTTTAATACAATGTCACACTATTGCATTTCTAACTTTATATTATAAAGCTATAATATTCTTTTCTAAATTGCACCAGCAACACTTATACTTACGGTATTTGTTATACCCAAAATTTTTACCCCATTTGAGCGAAAAGGGGTATTTCTAGGACTTTGAGGGGATAAGGTTCATATATGATCAATGATAGCATGAAAACTGAGATAGGTGGTATGTTTGATAGAAAATCATATTGGCATAATGGTAGAGAAGAGGGAAGAGGTACAATAGGTTAATGGTTTGAGGCTAATGACAAACATTTTTTTTAAGTTTTCATTTTCTATTTAATTCTTCTTTCTTTTTCTCTTTTCATTTTTATTTCTATCCAAAAGCAAAAGCAAAAATATTCTTTCCTACTTTTATGGGTAGTTTATTTTCTTCAAAAGAAACAACTTTTAAAACGTCATTTCCAAAAGAAAAAAAAACAACAAAAAAATTGCAATCTCATTTCATTTTTTTTCCTTTCTTATTTTTTTATTGTTATTCATCTTTATCCCTTTTTATTCTCTCAACTACTTACATGTTTATTTTCAAAATTCAAAAAAAGAAAGAAAATCGCATCCTTCATATTTTTGCTAGTAGTTTGTTTTGCATTAGAAAAAAAATCTTCTGCAATTCTTTCTTTCTTTTTGTACCTATGATTAGGTAGTGAAAAATGAAAAAAAAATTAGAATTCTTATGATTCAATTTTGTTTCTTCTCTTATTTTTTTCTCTCCTTTTTAATTTTGGTTGTTTTTTTCCTTGTTAATCTCTAACCTATTTGTTTGTTTTGATTCTAGCCCTTATCTTCCATATTGTTTGCTAATAGTTTTGAATCCGACAAGTCTATATATAGAGAGCTCCAATTCTAGGGGAATACTAATTCGGTGCTTAATTTCCAAACTGGTTTTCAATGCTACTGTGCCATGATTCTCTGATCAAAATCCTTCCACGAAAGCTCTCAGTTATCCCCTAGCATCTCCGAAGTTATCTTGCCCAGCCGCTACCTTTCACATCCCAACAGCACACACACCCGACAGTCTCACCATTGTTACAGCAGCTCACTCCCTATCATTCACCGCTGAGAACTCCACTGGTGCAAACTATCATCTTCAATTCCAATGACTGCATTCACCGCTCACCATAATCATATTCACGAGCATCTTTTTCTTCTCAGCCATCACACCGTCTTTGTGTTGCTGAGCTTCTCGTCATCTTCTATTCCAATGACTGAATACACATTCAGCTTTAATTTCAAAATTTCTCGTCATTTGCACCCGAGGTTTCAGGTCGGCGCCGAAATCCACCTTCACCAGTCTTACTGTTGTTAGATTGCCTTGCCAGCCGAGGCATAGACAAACAGCACTGCAGCAACTAAAAAACGTCGTCTAGCATTGGAGTCGACTTCATTTGACGTCCAGCACCATCCCAGCCAGCTGGGTTGAGGAACGAGGAAGGTTAGATTGAAGCTGAATTGCAAAGACTTACATTGTTATCATCACAGTTGGGTTATGTGTGATTGGTCATACCGTCGTCTCCCACTGTCAACACTTGCCGCCATTAGAACTATTGGAGTAGTTTGTATCCTAGGTTTATATCTGTAACACTGTTTCCTGATAATAGTATGTAAAAATAGGATATGTGTAATAGTTTAGTAAGAACCAGACCGGTTCTGGTTATTCTCTCAACACAGAACCGGGTTACATATTATTAGGGGTTGTTAGGGTTTTATAGACGGGTTTCTACTCTTACTTCTTCTTCTACCTTTCTCCTCTCTAATCTGCTCTATCTTGGAGCTTTCTGAAAACACATTCAAGAATGTATTCTTCACTAAATAAAGAAGTTTAGTTTGTTTCTTTCCTTGTGGTTTCAATCGACTTTTGTCATGGTATCAGAGCACGGGACTAGTTTCTCGTAAACAATGAGCGGAGAAGAAATTGAAAACGGTCCAAAAGTCGATTCACAAATCAAAAAGGACGATAAAAAGGGAAAGGAGAAAATGGGAAGTTCTACTACGGTGATTGATCAAGGAGACCCCCTGTATGTCCATGCCACCGAGCAACCTGGACAACCATTGACGGCCAAGTTTACCGGCGAAGGTTTCCAAAACTGGAAATGGGGGATGTGACGCGCTTTACGGGCGAAAAACAAGCTGGGCTTCGTGGAAGGAACTGTGGAATGTCCCGGAGAAGAAAACTCAGTCCGATTAGCCGCATGGGAAAGAGCGAGCTCCCTCATAAGTTCGTGGATAATTTCTTCGCTAGCACCAAACATTGGGCGTAGCATTCAATACACCGACAACCCAGAAGAGATTTGGCGATGGCTTTGCAAAAGGTTCGAAAAAAGAAACCTAACTACGATCCACAACATTAAGATTCAAATGTCGAATCTAAAACAAGAAGATGAGTCGGTCACCGACTATTTCATGCGATTGCGCGAAGTCTGGGCTGAGTACGATCTTGCTCTTCCCGCCGAGGTCTGTTCATGCTGCAGATCATGCAAGGCAAAGGAGAATCAGAGGAAACACAGAGAAGAGGAAGAGTTGGTCCAATTCCTAATGGGACTTAACAAGAGCTACACCCATCTGCGTGGCCAGATCTTTGCCATGAAAGAAATACCAACCTTGGAAGAAGCGTTTGCTCTTGTGATCCAAGAGGAGGAACAACGGGTATCTCCGGATTCAAAGAACCAAGAAGAACAATTTGTAGCTTTGTATTCGAAAGGGAATGGTCAAGCTTCAAACCAAGGCAAATCGAGACAGAACTTCACAATGGGAAACCCTAGAAACGCTGGTAAAAAGGTGACAAACAAATACAGAAGCCCCAGCAAGAAGGAACTTCCCAAGTGTGTGAACTGTGGAAAAATCGGTCATTCAAAGTCAGATTGCTGGTGGATAATCGGGTTTCCTGGGGATGAAGGCAAGAAAAGCAGGGAAGCACGCGTTGGGTCAGCCATCGAGGAACAAAGAGAAGATCTACAATTGAAGACTCAATCAAAGACTCAAGCTGACACCGCATCTCCAGTTTGAGGTTTTAGCTCAGAACAACTGGAACAACTGGTCCACTACCTACAACAACAAAAAGTTGCCAACAATCAATCCGATTTTGGCAACTTCTCAGGTATGTCTCAAACCCGTGTAAATTTAATGCCATGTTTAATGTCTGAAACGGATCATGTGCTAGAAAAACTTAGAAACTCATGGATTATTGACTCGGGTGCAACAGAACATGTTAGTGGAAATAAGTCGTTGCTTTCTGTTTTTGAAATGCTGAAAACAACCAGAGAAATAACTCTCCCTGATGGTCACAAGAAAATGGTTGAAACTACTGCAGATTTTGTTGTGAATGGTGTGAAATGCTTGCAAAAGATTATGTATGTGCCATCTTTTAAATTCAATCTTGTATCTTTGAATTGATTGATAGATTTCTTGAACGTTACAGTAGTTTTTGGTGCAAACTTCTGTTCTGTGCAGGATTTTGATGATCATTTCCTACAAAGAATTGGGGAACAAATATCTGGCCTTTATTTTCTTGATGTAGATGCTTTGAGAAACTTTGTGATTAAGAAAAGTAATTCCTCTGTAATTCGTGTGAATTCCTATATGGAAACTGATGTGTCTAGCAAGCTATGGTTGTGGCACAATAGGCTAGGACACAGTCCTCTGAAAAAGATTTGTAAAATTCCAAACTTACATATCCAGAGGATTTCAGAGAGCAATTTAAATGCTTTTCCTTGCACAGTCTGTTTTAAGGCCAAATGCAAAAGACCTAAATTTCCCATATCTTCCATTAAAACATCAGAACCATTTGAAATGATTCATTTAGATATATGTGGTCCCATGAGGACACCAACAGAGGGGGGGGGGCACAAATATTTTCTTGCAATTGTTGATGATTTCACCAGAGGAACCTGGGTGAAGTTGTTGAAACAAAAATCTGAGGGAATACAAGAAATTAAAAACTTCATAATTCTTATTGAAAGGCAAATGAACAAACATGTGAAAATTGTAAGAAGTGACAATGCCAAGGAATTGGGCAAGTCACTAGAAGGAATAGAGTTCTTCATCAAGAGAGGCATTGTTCACCAAACTAGTTGTCCATATACTCCACAACAAAATGGAGTAGTGGAAAGGAAGCAAGGTCACATAATGGAGGTTGCTAGGGCTCTTCTGTTCCAATCAGGTCAAGATAAATCCTTTTAGGGTTTTTGTGTAGAACAAGCAACATACATAATAAACAGAATACCTAGCAAAGCCATAAACAACCTCACTCCTTATGAAAAACTATACAATGCCAAACCAAACTACAATGACCTAAAGAACTTTGGCTGTCTTTGTTATATCACAAACATAAACCCTAATAAAGGCAAGCTTGATTCTAGGGCTATTCCCTGTGTTTACCTAGGAAATTGCAAAAACACAAAGGGTGTTAAAGTTCTTTCTCTAGAAGACAACACCATCAAAATCAGTAGAGACATAACTCTATTCGAACATGTTTACTCCCTCAGAGATGCAGAATGGAAGGAAACTCTCAGAAATAAGCAGGAAAATAACATAGAAGAGAATGATCCTCCTTTTCCTCTCCCTAACTACTGTCCAGAAGATGATAGTCCCATAGTTGAATGCACAGAAAATGAAACGGAAAATACAGAAGATGACCAAACTATTCCCAGTAATCAACCACTACAGGAAGAACACCACCCCACCACAGAAAACAACCTTAGAAGGTCCATCAGAACACACAAGGCCCCCACAAGATTCGATGATTACATTTGCTCATCAGCCTTAGCAAACAAAGATCTTTTCTCAACCATCTTAGCTGAAAGATTAAGTCAAGGAAATCCAAACAATTACAACCATTCTACACTAGAAACTCTTACAGAGTACACACCAAGACACACTATCTTCTCTTTCTCCCTCCACCAAAATGCCAGCAATTTCCTTGACAAATTAGACAGCTTAGATGAACCCAAAGACTACAAAAGTGCTAGTAAAGATCCTAGATGGCTTCAAGCCATGAACGATGAATTTGAAGCATTAAAAATGAACAAAACTTGGACTATTGTAGATCTTCCAAGAGGAAAGAAACCCATTAGTTGTAAATGGGTTTATAAAACAAAACTTAAGGCTGATGGCAACCTTGAAAGGTTCAAGGCAAGGTTAGTTGTTAGGGGGTTTACCCAAAGATATGGGCTGGACTATGAAGAGACTTTCTCCCCTGTTGCAAAACACACAACTCTTCAAGCCCTAATAATAACAACTATAAAAAAAGGGTGGATTTTGGACCAACTGGATGTTAATAATGCTTTCCTCCATGGAGATCTCCATGAGTAAGTATATATGAACATTCCAGAAGGTCTTACTGTCCATGGAACAGGCAAGGTATGCAGACTGCATAAATCCATCTATGGCTTAAAACAAGCCTCAAGGCAGCGGTATGAAAGGCTAGGAATTCTTTTGCAGAAACTTGGTTTCAGTCATTAAAAAAAATGACTATTCCTTGTTCCTAAAAACCAATAACAACAAGATAACCTTACTAGGAATTTATGTTGACGACATATTAGTGGTGGGAAATGACACCAATGACATAAAATTATTAAAGGCCCATCTCAACAAGGAATTCAGAATCAAAGACCTTGGAAGACTGAGCTACTTCCTAGGTATGGAATTCATTGAAACAGACCAAGGGCTAATAATGTCTCAACATAAGTATGCAACACAAACTATAGAAGACTTTGACACGAAAAATGCTAGAACAACAGCCTCACCTCTGCCAATCAATTTAAAACTGTACCCTGACACTGGTCAACAACTAGAAAACCCTACTGTTTATATATGTTTAGTTGGAAAACTAAACTATCTTACTAATACAAGACCAGATATAGCACATGCTGTGCAATACTTGAGTCAGTTTTTACAGTCTCCCACAAATGAACATCTAAAGGCTGCTTACCACACACTGCGTTACGTTAAGGGGACAGCAGGTTTCGGTTTATTTTTCAACAATAAAAATGATTTTGAGATGATTGCCTACTGCGATTCAGATTGGGCTTCATGCCCAATCACCCGTAAATCTGTATCTGGTTACTATATTTTATTGGGTGGCTCTCCACTGAGTTGGAAATCAAAGAAACAGGTATCAGTCTCATTGTCCTCTGCAGAAGCAGAATATAGGGCAATGAGACAGGTTACCAGTGAACTCAGCTGGTTAAGCAGGTTACTCCATGAAATAGGTTTGCGGGACATAACTCCCATCCCACTAAACTGTGACAATTTAGCTGCAGTTCATAGTGCAAAGAATCCAGTTTCTCATGAACGCACAAAACACATCGAACTCGATTGTCATTTTGTGCGTGAGAAACTGGAGGAGGGACTGATACAGGTCAAGCATGTTTCCAGTGCACATCAACTCGCTGATGTGATGACAAAGACGCTGACAGGTAAAAACTACAAGAATTTGTTTGACTCTATTGGATTGCAGGCACATGATGATCACGGCTGATGCAGTTCTGGACACAAAAGACACAATTTCTTGCTGTACAAATTGTACTTTTGAGGGGGGTATTGGAGTAGTTTGTATCCTAGGTTTATATCTGTAACATTGTTTCCTGATAATAGTATGTAAAAATAGGATCTGTGTAATAGTTTAGTAAGAACCAGACCGGTTCTGGTTATTCTCTCAACACAGAACCGGGTTACATATTATTGGGGGGTGTTAGGGTTTTATAGACGGGTTTCTACTCTTACTTCTTCTTCTACCTTTCTCCTCTCTAATCTGCTCTATCTTGGAGCTTTCTGTAAACACAATCAAGAATTTTTCTTCACTGAATAAAGAAGTTTAGTTCGTTTCTTTCCTTGTGGTTTCAATCGACTTTTGTCAATAACCCCTTGTGTCGTTGTCCATCGGAAGGAAGAAGGTAGTCGGCTTGATAATTATTTACAACAATTTTGCTACGGTAGTGACCATGCGGGAATAATATAGCTAATAGAGGTAATGTTTTTTTTTTTTTTTATACTTTCTTCTTCTTTTTTTTTTTGCTGTATCGGAGTCAATGATTTCAAAATGTGTGGTCATTCTTAGTTCGGGTATATTCATGACGTAGGCATTGTTAGGTTAGTAAATTATTACTTTATTTTGTTTTGCATAGTGATATACTAACAAAGGTATTATTAAAAAATTTAATTAAAGGATGATATCACAAAGTTTTTAGCTTAGAGCTTATAATAATGAAGGAAAAGTAATTTATAGAGGTAATAAGGAATATGAACCTTTATAGATTTCATATCAAGTCCCCGGACCCATGGCTCTAAAAATCATATCAATATTACCTTTCCAAGTTTAATAGGTTAAACTTAGTTGGCGGCTCTATCCAGGTTTGTGTGGGTCAGTTAGTTTGATTAAACTTTAATTTTATAATTTCGGTTTAGTTATTTTAATTGCAAATCGAACCTTGAGGCCTTAAGCTCAATACTTAAGGGTTTAAAAAACCAACGCCCACAGTATTCCCATTTCTTCCCACAACTTTTGACTAATTACAAAATCACCCCAAATATTATATTTGTTACACTTGTAACCTACTTTAATCTAATAATAATTGTTTTGTTTATTTTTAAATAGTTCCCTTGATGTTTGGTTTTCACCTCCTTAACCCACAACTTTTATTAATTACAATGTAGCCTACTTTTATTTTATAACTTACAATTTAATACCTAGAACTTTATATTATACATATTACTTTATTTAAATCTAAAATCAATCCAACAATTATTCTAAATTTATAACAAACATGTCCTTTATTCTTGGTTCTAACCCCATGGTTTGGTTAATTACATATTAACCTCATAAGTTTTATAGTTGTTACAATTTAACCTTAAAACTATATATTATATCCTTTAATTTATTAAATCACCAAAATCATCCCAAAATTCATATGAATTCCAAACAAACCCCTACTGGTCATTTATATTACATTCCAGCACTCCACTTTCGAAAATTACATAAAAAACCCCAACTAGTTTTATAAATTTCATTTTTAACCTAATACTTTATTAAATCACCAAATTAATTTCTCCTTTTATTTTATTTTGGTCAAACCTCATTGTTGGTCAAGGTTGACCACCAGATTACTCCCTTGACCATGATTCCCATAGATTAAGAGTTTACCCCACTTCTTATTATTAATTTACATTTAGGTACTTTAACTTATAAAGTTCATTTTTAATATTCCAATCTACCAAACAACCCCCAATTCGACCTCTATACAGTTTCCACACCTCATATTTTACTTAATTACAATTGGACCCCCATTAATGAATCTTTTATTCATTTAAAATACTTGTAAGGTTTATAATTTCTTAAAAATCATATTTTCAACTTTATAAAATATTACTTAGCACCTATATTCACCAATATTTACTTTTATGTTCATAAGTACTTATTTTCACTAAAATTATGGTTTGTACCCAGTTTTTTACATAATTCCTTTTAACACCTCTAAAACTTTATATCTTGTCACTTAAATGCCTTAAAACTTAACTAATCATTCCAAAACTTTTAACATATGTTTATATACATATTTAGGTCATCAAGGACCCCTAATTACAGAATATACTCGGCTATATACTATTTATACCCCAGATTTTATAAAAATTACATTTTAACCACAGAACTTAATAAACTTGCTACTTAAATGTTTAAACATTATTCCAACCTATCCAAAACTTATAATATAATTTTATAAACATATCTTGGTCATTATAACCCATTTTATACAGAAAGTTTTCAGCCATAACCAGAACTTACCCATAGTTCACAAAAATTACATTTTAACCCCTTTTTACACATTCCTTTTTATACATACCAATCTTCTAACTCATCTGGATGTTATAACTTGGTCTTAAACACAATATTAATTCAAAATAAAGCATAATATACAGTAGGTTCTCGGCCCTAATTTATACAACCCCAAAACACAATATTACCAAAGAGCTTTGTAGCTTGAACTCCTTGTATTTTCGGCCCTAAATAATCAGAAGGGGTTCACTTAATTTTATGTACAGATTGAAGGCTTAATGAGGCTTTAAACACAAAACTAGCTTAAGAGTTTACCTTCTCTAAGATGGATTTTTCCACTTGTTTCCCCCTTGGTTGAGCTCAGTTTTGGAAGGCTCAATGGCTCTTTGGAGGTTTAGTGTTGTCAAGGCTGTTCCATGGGTAGAATGAACGAAATGGAGTCAAAGGAAGGTGGTATTTTCAGTCAAAACAAGACTTGTGAAAGGATGAGAGCTTGGAACACATTTTACCTTTGATTTGTGTTGAACTTGTTTTCTCTTTACCCAGCTTCTTTTCCGGTTTTATACAACTCTTTTTGGAGCCTTGTTTCGGCCTCAATAAGTGGGGATTGATAAGTTGTGAAATAATGATGTTTTAATGCCTTTATACACCTTCATTTTATTTGGTGCATAGCTTATTTCACCACTTAATAGAGTGTTTTTGTGATTAATAGTGAACTTATACAGTTTGATCTTTTGATAGGTAAAAGCTCACCTTGAGCACACTTTTGATCCATTTTAGAGCTAGTGGCACGCACCAATAGCTTCCCCATCCTTCAAGCTTTCCGACGCCACAAACGGGGAGCAATTCCGAGCCATAACGAAGATTCTAGGCCCCGCGTAAGTTAGAGAAAAAAATGTCTTCTGCAGTGTCGGAAGCTCCTGGAGCAGAAATTTGTCTTTGCATCGGACCGACCCATTGGACCGACCCACGGACCGACCCACTGTGGGTCGGTCGGACGCGGAAATTTCTATACTTATGCCAGTTTTGAGGCTTTTTCACTCACTTTCACTTCTACACACCAAAAGACCAAACAAGGAGAGAGAGAGAGAGTGATTTAGGGAGAAAAGAAGAAGAAGAAGAAAAAGGAAGAGAAGAAGAGAGCTCACCTTCTCCAAGCTCAACCACCTTCAACAATGGCTTTTCTCTCTCTCTCTCTCTCTCTCTTATGTATCTATGGCTGAGTAGAACTATTTAGCACTTGGGATGGGGATTTGAACTTGAATCCTCAACTAGCTTGTAAACCCTTGCTTCATTAATTATGATTGTTTTCTCTCTCTTGCTCATTTAATGCTTTAACTTGATCAATTATGGCATTTATGGTGATTCCCAACAACACAAGACTTTGAGTTGGGGGTTGTGACCTAGAGAGAGAGAACCCTAGATTGTGCTAGCTTGATTAGTTGGTGAAATTTGGGGCTATTTATGTGGACTTGTTAATGCTATCTAGTGATTTGAACTCCTCTTGATTTGAGAGTTGAGAGTATCTAGGTAAGAGTTGGCTCTTCCATGATTTGGAAGGTCATTACATAGTCCAATAGACAATTTGAGTGAATTGGGTTTATGAGTGAAGTTGGGTGTATTTAGGTGAGAATAACCATCCTAGGGTGCTTTCATCCAAAACCCTTAACAACCAATTTTAGTTCCTAGTTAAGTTGCAGTTTTTCTTGAACAAAATCATTAAGCTTGCCGCCGGCTAAACCCCCCTTTTTACTCATTTATTGTCCGTTACCGAATACCGAAACTAGGGACAGATAATCAATTTCCTGGTGGAACGACACTCGTTATCTACTACTTCGATTGGGTCCACTTGCCCATATTTTGTGATATTGATCTGCATATACATATTTCCTCTGACAAGTTTTTGGCGCCGTTGCCGGGGAAATTGATAGTCTCTATCAGTTTCCCCAGTTTCGGTATACCGGTTTTATTTATTTTAGTTTTCTTTAGTTCCTTTTATTTTACCTACCTCTAATATTTAGTATTGTTTGTGGGCAAGCTTGTTTAGGTACCCTCTGCTCTTCTTGTGTATGCCAAGTACCCGTTCTAGCGACTCTCCTCTTGCTAGTCCGAGGCCGATCTCGAACGATCTCTAAGAAGAGTTAGAAGAAACTTGAAAACACTTGCCATGGCGGACAATGACCCGCATGTAGAGAACAATGGTCATGGGGATGAACAACCACAAGGCCAACACCGACCTCTCAAAACTACCACCGACCAAACACCGAAGGGAGAGCCTCAGCAATAGTTCTTCCAACCTTAACACAGGCTGAAGCGGCTCAATGGACTTTCAAAACCCATTCATCACCGCCATCCGGGACCAAGGAAAATTCAGTGGGGCTAATCCGGATGATGCTCCAAACCACTTGAGCGTCTTCGTGGATTTTTGCAACTCCTTCGTAAAACGGAAATCTAAACGAGAGGATCCGGCTACAACTCTTCCCCCACTCACTCCGACTCAGCTTGAGATGGTACCGTAGTCTCCCATCAAATTCTATCGAAACATGGGAGCAAATGGCTAGCAAATTCCTTGCCAAATACTACCCCACAAGTAGGACAAGGCAATTAATTGGCGAAATAAATACATTCTACCAAGAGCCGGGTGAGACCTTGTACGATGCTTGGGACGGTTCAAGGAGCTGCTCATGAATTGCTCCCATCATGGCTAGATGACCAATCCTTATGTCTCTCATTCTTCAATGGCTGGACGACTCCAACCGCCTACTTGTTAATTCCTCCGCGGGAGGGAGCTCATGACAAAGTCTCCCGAGGAAGGAATAGAACTCCTAGAAAAATGACCAATGACACAAGGCAATGGTCCAGAGCCAAGGGAAGAGTACCAGAGAGCAGCTGGCCTCCTCAATGTGCAACCCACCGATCATCTCTCAGCCAAATTCATCTCTCACGAAGATGGTAGAGAAGCTAGCTACCGCTCAAACCGAAATTGTCAAATCTATAGCTTCTTCATCTTCCGGTCAATCCTCGGAGGATGTGCCATATGTGCTCCCCCACGACACTCGATGTTGTGAAGGAGCTGAACATGAACCAACAAGAGGATGTGAACTTCATAGGCAACCGAGCTTACAACAACAACAATGCGCCATGGAGGAACCATCCTAATTTTTCATGGAGAAATGACCAAACCAAGGAGCCAAACAAAAGCTTCAACAACTCTCAAGGTATAGACCTCAAGCCAAAACCAACCACAAACTTTCAATCTGGGTATAGGCCACAAGGAACTCCTCCGGGCTTCCAACATCAACAACAACAAGAGTCCCCCTCCTCCTCTTCTAGTGGGACTTCAAGGTTGGAAAACCTCATGGCGGATTTCATTGTCACCGCAAAGACCAAGTTCTCGGAACAAGAGGCTTTCAATGCTAATCAAACGGCATTCAACAAAAACATTGAAACCCAACTTGGTCAAATATCTCAACAACTCTCCCAAAGGCCACCGGGCACCTTTCCAAGTCAAACAAAGCCCAACCCGGGAAGAGGCCAAAGCGGTAACATTGAGAAGTGGCCGCCCCCTTCAAACTTCATCTCCACAAGCTGATCATGAGAGCCAAGAGAATCACAATGAAGAAATTCAAGATCGCCAAGAGGAAGAACAAGAGATTGTTGAGGAAGCTCCTTCTCAACCGAAAAATACTTCCAAGGAGAAGGAGTCTCCTGAATCATCTTCCCCTTCTACTCTTGCTAAACCTTTACTACCTCTTCCATTCCCAAATAGACTCAAAAAGAAAAATCTAGATGAACAATTTGGGAAATTTTTAAGCATTTTCAACAAGCTAACAATTAATGTTCCTTTTGCAGATGCTTTGAAACAAATGCCTATCTACGCCAAGTTTATGAAAGACATTCTTGCTAACAAGAGAGCAACACTTGTGCGGAGACGGTGCAACTCACCGAGGAGATCTCGGCGGTCCTACTGCGGAACCCCCTCCAAAACTCGGAGACCCCGGTTTGCCTATAATCCCCTGCTCTATCGGTGATATAAATTGTGGTAGTGGATTATGTGATTTAGGTGCAAGTATAAATCTCATGCCGCTTTCAATTTTTAATAACTTGGGATTGGCGAGTGTGCACCCACTGCTATGCAATGCAACTTGCTGATAGGTCATTGGTCTTCCCGAAAGGGAAAGTTGAGGATTTAGTAGTGACTGTAGGGACTTTTGTTTTCCCGGCTGATTTCATCGTTATTGATATGGAGGAGGATGCTAGAGTACCACTGATATTAGGTCGCCCCTTCTTGCGAACTGCTAGGACCTTAATAGATGTGGAAAATGGAAAATTATCTTGAGGTTTCATGATGAAAAACTTGAGTTTGACATGTCTAAGGTAGTGAAAAAACCCGCACATGCGGAAGCTGCTTTTGCCATAGATATTGTTGACTCAATTTTGCAAGATAATTACTCTTCTTGTTTTGATTATGATGCTCTCACCGTCGCTTTGACTGATACTTGTAGACCGGGAAGATGAACCGGAGGTGAAGAGATGGTCGCATTAGACAGAGGTCAATGCCATACCGGACACACTACCCACCACCGGAGCCCTTGGAGCGACTGCACAAAGGCTACCCCCCTCGGTTGAGAAGCCTCCCACCGTGGAGTTGAAACCCTTACC